>CATIWF010051844.1:0-27618 GCA_949630135.1 Balakata baccata
TATGATTTTTTGTTAAAGCAATAGTATTATTTTAAAATTAATATTAATCTATATTATAATATTAAATAAAATATATATAATTGATGTACTCAATAATTTTATATAGTTTATAATTAAGAAAAAATTACTAATAACCTCATGAGATTTTAAAATATATTATTTGCCCATATAGATAATATGCTAGTACCCCTCTGAGATTTGAAAATTATACTAATTATCTCTTGAAAATTTGATATACTGTACTAATATCCCTTGCAAGTTTGATTTATTATACTACTACCCTCTAAAGTTTGACATATTATACAAGCATCCCACTGAGCAAAAGAGAATATTTTTTCTTACTATGGGTAAATGTTTTAAAATTTAACAGAAGTAATATATAGTTTAACGGAAATAAAATAAAGAGAGCAAATAATATATTTTTCAAACATCAGAGAGTACTAGTATATTATATCAAATTAGAGGGAGTAAATAGTAATTTTTTTCTATAATTAATAAAAACAATATAGTTATATATATACTTTAAAATTAAGTAGTCACAAAATTACATAATTATACTTTATAATTATATACTTATAGTAGCTATATACTTATACTCATGAACTTATATGCCTAATATCTTAAATTTTAAATATTATTATATGTATATCTTACTGTATATAATATATAATTTTTTATCAAAATAATTGTATTATATTAAACTTATATAGTAGTCTAAATAGTATTAATAAATAATATATATATATATATTGAATCTAAATTTTTAAGTTCTCTTGAGTGTTCCTTATCTAGGAAGATCCGGAAAGTAAGTTATTGAGTCTAGAAGCCGTAATGCCCAGGAATTGCTTAGGATTGTAGAGAGACCTTAATTTTTTTTTTTATAAAATCTTTATAGTTATGGATTCCATTTTCTGTAAAACTACATTTTCTAACTCTATTTCACATCTTCCAATAATTCTAGGAAGATAGTAAATAGTGAAGAAATTATAATAGAATATTTTGAAAAAGGTATAGATAATTGGAAAATACCAAAAATAAATAGAGATAAGATCTATAAAACCTCCAAATACCAACTCTTCAGAACTGATTTGACTATCGAAACTAAAAAAATGAGACATACAATTATCCAGACCTTTTAAGACTCTATCTAATTACTTAGTCAAAATTCCTTGAAAAAATACATAGATAGAAAATATAAATATATTTATATAGGATTAATCCAAGTAGGTATTAAACCTCTAACCAATGAAGGCTTAAATACTTCTATTCTTGCTGTTCTTAGAGATGCTAGATTCACAAATTTTGAAAATTCCTTATTAAGTTATGTTGAATCCAATCTATGTATTAGTCCTATTTCTTTTTATTGTTACCCAAATTTTTATGTTTCTTTAAATAATAAAAATATTTTAAAATCTCCGGTTTTACAAATCAAAACTCATAATTATCAAATGCTTGAAGGATCTATACCAGTTACTTTTATTTTTAAAATCCATTATAAAGCCATAATGTCTACTTTTGACATAGGTGCTAGATTCCATCGTACCATCGTAAAAAATGTGAAATCCTTCTTTTACAAACATACATCACCAAAGTCAATGCAGTAACACTTAGAAGTATCCAATAGGAAGAAATATATATTTTCGAATAATGGATCCTAGAAGGAATCATTAGGCATGAGCCCATAGAGCTCATAAAGCCCAATACCCAATTTAAACAAATAACCCAATACCATGATGGGAGAGTTAGGCTCTCTTTTGATAGAAAATTTACTAGTAGTAGATACTATGATGATTCCTCTGTTTCAGAAATCATAGACTTAGAAACAATTTTACAACTCCCTTCAATTATTAATATACCATATATGCCTAGATATTCCACATCCGATATACCAACCAATACCGTCCTATGAAATGTAGATTATACCTTAGAAATACCTAGACCTGTTTATATCAACCCAAAGACAGAGAGTTCTTCAACTCAAGTCCAAAATACCTCCTTTGATCAGCCCAAACAAGTTGAACTAGAATAAGAACTAACTAGCCCGACTTTTTTTAGCTATAATTGAAAACCTAGTTCATGAATTCAATGTCATTGAAAAAAATTTTCAAGTTGACAAAAAATTCCTGCATGATGATTTTTATGTTGGGCATAATTATGAAAAAAGAATTTGGTTTTTTAAAAAATTTTCAGATACTAGGAAAAAGATTCAAGAATAATTTTATTAATTTGTTTGTAAAAATAAAGTTCATATTTCGTTTTTTGATTGCTTTGAATTTTATGTTTCCCAAAACTCCATAGACTATCTTTTTAAATCTGTTAATCCAGTTACCATTAGGAACAAAACTCCTGAATGGAAAACTATTACAAATTCTAAAAAAATCCAATCTACACATCCACCTTTACAAGGTATAAAAATCCATTTTAGTGATCAGATTGTAAATGTCATTCATCTCAAAAATCCAGGTAGTGATGACAAAACCAACATAAAAAATATCATTATTCAAAATAACTTTTCAAAAACCTATCTCAATACCTTAGGAAAACAACTTAATCGTATAGAAAAATATCTAGGGAAACAACCTGTAGTTTCTTTAGATTCCCAAACCTCTCATACTGATTCAAAAATAAAAAATTTCATTTTTAAACCTTTTCAAATTTCCAAAAATAGTGTAAAAAATCTCCAAGATAACAAAACTGAGTTCGTTAAAGCCATCCAAGATCAATTAAGAAAAATTGGTCCAAATACCAGCAGTTCTATCCTGCCTACAGATTCCAACCAAGTTGCTCCAGAAACTCCAAATTCAAGAATAAATGCCATAAATCAATATTCCGATGAAAGTGATGCCTTAGAGCAATTTTAGGAACCCACACCTGAAATCAACAGGCTGATTTGGAGACTGTCCTCACAAGTCCAATAGCCTCTACAAATAGTTCTTATACCAGATATAGAGATAGTTAAACCAATAGCTTAACCCCATTTCAATCCTCTTTTATCTATGATCGAAACATAGATGAAATTACTGAATATGGTATTCTCAGTCTCTTATAATAAATGACTATGGCAGCCAATGCTTATAAAACCCAAATAGAACCATTGTTGAACTTCTTATAATTGGATTTTATAGCCAGCTTAAGGATGGTGGGACTATTATCTCTCACAACAACAACAACAAGATATTGTAAATGCCATTAAATAGACAAAACAAGGACATATATCCTAGATGAATAAGGAAATTCTCAATAGGATGCAGTAGTAGCCTTAATCCTTACTATTTCCTTACACTTCGTATGTGATCCCTCTCATTTAAAAGATAAAAATGTCGAACTTATTTCCAACCTTAAGTTCAAAAAACTTAGTGATTTCCAATGATATAAAAATACATTTATAACCAGAGTTATGCTTAGGGAAGATTCCAATCAACCATTCTGGAAAGAAAAATTATTTGCAGGATTACCAACCCTTTTAGGTAAAATGGTTAGGAATAAAATTAGAAAATCCTCAGGCCAACAAATTATACACTATAGTGATTTCACTTATGGCGAATTGATTAGTCTAACCCAATAAGAGGGTCTTAAAATTTATCAAGATGTAAAACTCTAAAAACAGCTCAAATGGGAATTAAAACAAACCAAACAAGAGATAGGTTCTTTTTGTCAACAGTTTGATATCAATACTGGCAAAATATCCTCTTGCACAGGAAAATGCAAAAATAGATCTCATAATAGTACTAATGAAAAAGGTTCCAAATCCTGTCATGAGTTTTATAATAAATCTCTTTACAAAAAATCTAGAAAATAAAATTCTAAGAAACTAGAATCCGGCAGCAAATGTAAAGATATTACTTGTTGCAAATGTGGTGAAAAAGGCCACACTTCTAAATTCTATAAGATAAATAGGAAATTACATGAACTTCAACTAGATAAAGAAACCATATCTAGAATCTTCAATTTACTTATAAACTCTTCTGATTCCGAACCTGGAAGTTTCTCTTTTAATTCCGAAGATAGGAAACCCTTACAAGTAGATGAGTTAGTTACTAGTTCATCTAGTTTTTTAGATAGTGAACCAGAAAAATAAATAAATATTCTTACAAAAGAATAAGAATTCCTTTTAGATGTTGTAAAATACATAAATGATCCCCAGATTCAGAAAGAATACTTAGATAAAATCCTAAATTTCCTTAGTCAAAACAATGTAGAAAAACCTTCTATTCTTTCCGACACATCTAAAAATACCTACAATTTTATGCATATCCTTGATAAGAGTAAGAAAATTAATAAACCTGTCTTTATCCATGATACTCAAAAAGAGATTAAGTAAAATTAGAATTGAAAGAGTTAAAAGAAAAACAAAAGAGTGATTATCAAACTCTACAATTGCTTCTTTCTAAATCTCTAATGGAGGATTCTATTTCAAATAATACTTCTAATAATAGAGATCATGATATTTAAAATATTGAATCTCTTGAAAAAATTCTAGAAGATTTTCATTTTATTTTAAAAGAAATCACATCAGGAAAATATTTTGTTACAATCACCCTTGTTATTTTAAAAAATTTTAAAATTGATATCATTGTATTGTTTGATATTGGAGTTGATTTAAATTGCATTAAAATTAATTTAATACCAAAGACTTTTAGTGAAAATACTTATGTAAAACTCTAAAAATAAAAAATTCGAAGTTAAAAATAAATTTTAAAACTGAAGCTTCCATTTTAAATAATAATGTTTTACTCACAACTTTTTTTATTTTAGTTGATGACACACATCATACCATGATTTTTGGAACCCAATTTATTAGTTTAATTACTCCTTTTAAAATTAGTGAAAATTTTGTTTCTTTTAAATACAATTTTAAAAAATTAAGCTTTCAATTCATTGAGAAACCTAAGACTAGAAGTTTAAATCTAGTCAAGGCATATTCCATCCATGAAAATACTCTTAATATTTTGATCAAAGGAAAAATTTTCAACTTAATAATCTTAAGAAAACTGTTTCTTTTAAAAGATTAGAAAACCAATTGGAAACTCTTGAGATTAAAGAAAAATTTTCAAAATTACAAAGTTTTTTTGAAAAAAGAGATTTGTTCGGATTTTCCAAATGTGTTTTGGGAACAAAAACAACATATCGTTGATTTTTCCTATGAAAATTTTTTTGATGAAAGACAGATTCCGACAAAGATTTGGCCTATTCAAATGAATGTTAAATTAGAGGAACACTGTAGAAAAGAAATTCATGATCTAGAACAAAAATGTTTAATTTCTAAGTCTAGGTCTCCTAGAGTTGTGCTGCCTTTTATGTTAACAGAAATTCTGAGACAGAAAGAGGTACTCTTAGACTTATCATAAATTATAAACCTCTCAATTTTGCTTTACAATGGATAAGATACCCTATTCCAAATAAAAAAGATTTCCCATAAAAACTTCATTTTGCTTCAATTTTTCAAAATTTGATATGAAATCAGAATTTTGGCAATTTCAAATTTCTAAATATCATCGTTACAAGACTGCTTTCACTATTCCTTTTGGATAGTATGAATGGAATATAATGTCTTTTGGCTTAAAAAATGCATATTCTGAATTTCAAAGAATTATGAATAACATCTATAGTGAATATTCCAAATTTTATATTGTTTATATTAATGATGTTTTAATATTCTCAAACTTTTTGGAAGAACATTTTTGACACCTCAAAACTTTTTTCTATGTTATAAAGAAAAATGATTTAGTTGTTTCTAAATAAAAAATGTCTCTTTTTCAAACAAAAATCCGTTTTTTAGGTCATTACATATCATAAGGTTTAATAACCCAATTGAAAGATCCCCTCAATTTACAAATAAATTCCCTAATAAAATTCTTGATAAAATACTATTACAAAAGTTTTTAGGATGTCTTAACTATGTTTTAGATTTTTGTCTCAATATCAATAGGATAGCTAAACCATTACATGATAGGCTTAGGAAAAATCTTATTCCATGGTCAGAAGAACATATTGTTGTTGTCCGTAGGATTAAGAAGTAGGTTTTAGAAATTCCTTGTTTACACATTATTGATCCTAGTTTACCAAAAATTATAGAAAGCAATACTTCTAATTTAGGCTATGGTGGTATTTTCAAGCAGATGCAAGGGGACAAACAATGTATTGTGCAATATACTTTTGCACATTTGAATGATACCCAGAAAAATTATTTTACAATTAAAAAAGAAATTTTAAGTATTATTTTATGCATTCAAAAATTTCAAAGTGATTTATTAAATAAAAAATTTCTTCTTATAACTGATTGTAAAAGTGCAAAAGATTTTATAAAAAGATGTTCAAAATTTTGCATCCAAACAGATTTTTATATGATGGCAAGTTATTTTAAGTATTTTTTATTTTGATATTGAATACATAAAAGGAGATACAAATTCTATACTAGATTTTCTAACTAGAGAATTTCTGCATTCTAGAAATAATGTCTAGAAACATAAAAAAAAAAAAAATAAAGGCAAGAAATACCAAGAAATTCCCCATAATACAAATCCTTCTTTAACGCCCTCATATATGAAGAAGTTCAAGATTCTACTTCTTCTTCTAAAATGCCAACCTCTTAGTTAAAATTATGGCTTTTGCCTCTACCTAGAAAATTCTAAATGACTTTGTACAATTAGATCAATACCTCATGAGTATGCCAGAATCAGTCAGAAAGCAACTTTAGAAATCTCTTTAGACTCAAATAATCCCAATTAAACAAGAGCCAAAAGTTAGAACAAGTTCCTCTCTATTAATCCCTTCTCAGGTAAATTCCTCTTACTCACTTTCAAAAACAGAAAAAGGTGATTCTTAAGAAACCCTTTCTCAAAAACAAATATTGAATTCTCAAATTATTTTGTCTCAAAAATTTCAAAATCCCTCCGATTTTATTTTAAAAGAAAATTTTCTAAATATAGTGATTACAGAAAAATGATTTCATGATCCAAATCCTTTTGATACCTTGGAAAAATTCTTTCGAAAAAGATGGTTTTACAAACCAACTGATATTAAGAAAACTCCAAGTTTTTATCAAACAATTTTAGAAATAATAGAATCTGCCACTTTTAAAAATTTGTTTTATAATGAGCAACAGATTAATCCTACATATTCCTCATGCAAAATCCAAAAAGTAATTGCCCCACAAGATTGGAAGTTTGGTCTTTTTCAATCTCTCCATTTTCTAGAAACCTCTAAAAAACTTTCCTTCTTTAATACCCCATATAATTACTGGAATTACCAACAAGTACGATTCAATGCATTTTCTATCCAAAACTCCAAAAAATCTCATACTTTGTAATTCTATTTTGATACCACTTGTAATTCCTCTACATTTTCTTCTTAGTGACCCATGTGGTGGGACACATTTGGGACAACCATAGAATTCCTACAGCCCAAATTACATCCTCAAATCCTTCAATCTTTTTAAATCACAATATAAACCAAACCAGGAGGAAAAAAACTCTCAGCCCTCTGTCTTTTCCACTTTAGATTCTATTTACCTTGGATCTTTGCACAGATTCTAGACTATTCTGATCATCTAATCCCTCTGATCAGGATGCGATTTAAAATTAAATGGTGGGATAAATTCAAAATTCTACAAAGCTTAAATCTTAATGAAGTCCAAATTTAGCTCCAAAAGCAACATAAAATTTTCCTAAAAGAAAACAGCAAATTCCATTTTAGACTCGGGAACAATCCCAATTTCTTGCTCAAAAGGCTCAAATGGCCACCCAATTAGCTACAACAAAATCCCCTAAAGATATGTAAGTCATTTTTCAAAAATTTGCTCCAAGTATATCTTCATCCAAAACCTTATCTAATTCTAGACCAGCTGTTTTATTTTTCATTCTTAACTCCAAGTAGAGAGGTTAAATCTAGTATAAAATACCAGTTGATACTCAAAAATAATAGTTATAATTTGTGCAAGTTACTGTTCATTCAAGCCATAAGTTACTGTACAACATTATTCAAGACACGCATCCACTATAGCAATACTGTTCAAAATTCGAAAAATACCCTAAGTACTGTTTAAGAAGACCATTTTGCCTTCAGGTTGCTTATATAAGGAGGACTCATCTCATTTGAAAGACATCCAAGTATATAGTGAATATAGCTCTCATTTTATAATCTCTCTCTCTAAAGCTCTATTTTTCTCAATTCTATAAATTTCTTCTTCTCTCTCTCTCCCTTTAGCAAAATACCCAAAGCTGGTAAACACTTTACCTTAGCTTGATTCCTGTATCTCAATTTTCAAATTCCTAAGTAAGATTTATTTATATGCTTTTGTAATTTCAATTCCATATTTATAAATTCAAAAAATTTTATATTCATTTATCTTATTTTTTATGGCCGACTGTACCACCTAATTTAATTTTTTGCATTTATTTATTTTTTTAAGTGGTTTTTTGCAAAAGTATGTTCAGATCTAATATAGTGACAGAAGGAACATACTTTTAAATTTCTATATTTAATTTTCTGTATTTATTTACTTTTGTTTTATTTTCTTATATTTATATTTGCTTCTTTATCTTCTCTTGTTTTATTTTCTCTATTTATTTTTTCCCTTTGATATTTGGGTATCTTGGTATATATATATAATCACAAATTTACATACTTATACTTTATATCTACATACTTACAGCTATATACTTATAAGTTCATATTGTTAACAACAAACATGATATTTGGTAATCTTAGTTAGTCATGTTCGTTAGTCATGATCAATTATAATTTGTTAGTGGATTCCTATATTCTAGCTATAGTCATCCTAGTCTTTTGTGTTCTGTTAGTAGTGGAATAAAATTAGGAATTGAGTTGTTATCAGTTTGGTGTATTCCATTTGTATTCAAATTTGTCTTGTCATTAATAAAGCTATTGTTTCTATTATATCATTCTCATATTTTATTGCTAAACAATTGCTGCCTATAACACATATACCTAATAAATTAAAATTTAAATAATACTATATTGATAGCTTGCTATATGTATTATATTATTTTTTATTAAAATAATTATATTATATTAATTAAATTTATATACTAGTCTAAATTTTATCGATAAATAAAATATATAATTGATATAATCAATAAACTTATATAATTATATATTTTATAATTAACATAGACACTATGGTTGTTAAATCCAAGGTAGATCAGCTGATTAAACCAAAAATTATTGAATCAAAACAATCAACTCATATTGATAATTTATTATATAATTATATATTATTTAAAGATTATTAGTTTATTAGGAGAATTTTTATGTGATTATTGCAAGTTTCTTATAATACTATTAATTATCAATTCAATAGAACATGTTTAGATTTTAAGTACTTCTTATTTAATTCAAAATATTTGAGTATTGAATTGTGTTGTACTGTATTATTTATTACCGAAAGAACCGAAAACTATACTGAAATATTCGGAATTTTCAAAACAATACAATACAGAAATTTTTTCTTTCCAATACAATACAATACTTGGATTTATAAATCTCTGACTTTTCAAGACAATACTGGAGATTTTTCAATCCCCTAATTAGACTGGACTGTGTAAACCACCAATGCAAACAATAATTTCAAAAGTTGTGAAAAACTATTTGGGCATTTAATGCAATGTCCAGCCTGTCAGCAATGTTAACCTATTACCTAGCCCAACCCAAGAACAAAATTACCAAAAAGAATTTAAATATTTACATAATTATCGGCGATTAATATTTTTTCAATTTTACCAAAAATGTGCACTAGTACAAAAAGTACTTTAGAGGAATATTAAATGTGGTTGTTATGAAAAACAGCAGAAGCAAAAAGTGAACACTGTACTTTTTACTACTTTTTATTTTGACAGCAGCAAAAATATATAAAATATTTCTCAATCTACTTCTCATAACTCTTCGAAAAGTTGAACATTTGTATTATTAAAAAGTTCAAAACATATATAAAATAAAAATTAACAAATTATATGTTTGTATTATTAAAAAATTCAAAAAATAAATAAAAAATAAAATAATATGAAGCAGATGCGACATGCTTCAATTTTACATGTAGCATTTGATCTATCCCAATTGCGACAGACTTGAATTTTAAATGTCGCATTTGTAGAAGCCCAATTGTGACAAGCTTAAATTTCACATGTCATATTTGGGATAGCCCAATTGCGACAGGTTTATGTTTGGCATGTCTTATTTACATGAGGTAGATACGACAAGCTTAGAGATTTACCTGTCGTATTTGAGTCTAAGTTGAAAGGTGTCGTTCTTGGCATGCAGAGGCGACAAGTTCTATGTTTGCTTGTCGCATTTGAGTCTCTAAATCACCACCCAAGTAGCGCTTCTTTTCATTTTCATCTTCCATCTCGAAAATTTCTCAGTTGCCGCTGCTATGTCTCTCCCAATGGTCGGAGCTTTTGGACTGCACATAAAGTATTTCTCCTCCATTTTGCCATTTCGTTTCTTCTTCGTCCACTTGGTAATATATTTCCCTTCATTTCCCATTTCTCCTTTCCTTTTGTTTTTGTTGTTTTGTTTATTTTTTGGTTGTAATGTACTTGATTTGAAGAAGAATAAATCACTTACAACTACTTGATTTGTGCTATTATTGAGTGATTGTTCAAGAAATCTCGGAAACATTGTATAGTTTTTAAAGATTTGGTTGAAAAATTGCACAACATTGTGGGTTCTAGTTTTGTTTGTGTGTTCATTATGTGTTTGATAAAATATTTAAGACAAATTTTGTGTGGGTGTACTATGTGTATTGCGATTTTTATGTTATTTTTTGTTTTTGTAAAATTCTCTTATTTTATTAGAAAATTCATACAAACAATAATAAAATAAAAATCAGATTAATACAAAATGATGGCACAAATCAAATAAACTAAAAATATAAAATACAAAATATAAGAATTTATCAAACAAAAAAATTTCCTAAAAAGAATAATTGAAAATAATCAAATAACTACTAATAACTACTAATATTTTTATCAAAATTGAGATCATGTATAAAAATAAATTAAAAAAATAAAATACAAAATATAAGAATTTATCAAACAAAAACAATTTCCTAAAAATTATAATTAAAAGTAATCAAATAACTACTAATAACTACTAATATTTTTAGTCAAATTGAGATCATGCATATTGTAATAAAAATAAATTAAAAAATAAAATACAAAATATAAGAATTTATCAAACAAAAAGATTTCCTAAAAATAATCAAATAACTACTAATATTTTTATTCAAATTGAGATCATGGGATAAAAATAAATATAAAATATAAGAATCTATCAAACAAAAAAATTTCCTAAAAATAATCAAATAACTACTAATAACTACTAATATTTTTATCAAAATCGAGATCATGTGATAAAAATAAATTAAAAAATAAAATACAAAATATAAGAATCTATCAAACAAAAAGATTTCATAAAATAATAATTAAAAATAATCAAATAACTACTAATATTTTTTATCAAAATTGAGATCATGTGATAAAAATAAATTAAAATAAAATACAAAATATAAGAATCTATCAAACAAAAATATTTCGTAAAAATAATAATTAAAAATAATCAAATAACTACTAATATTTTTATCAAAATTGAGATCATGTATAAAAATGAATTAAAAAATAAAATACAAAATATAAGAATTTATCAAAAAAAAATTCTAAAAAAAATAATTAAAAAAAATCAAATAACTACTAATATTTTTAGTCAAATTGAGATCATTTGATAAAAATAAAATACAAAATATAAGAATTTATCAGACAAAAAAATTTACTATAAGAAGATGTGATCATAATATGCTTTGTTTTCCATATTTGGAGATTATATTGCATGTTGGTACGCTCCAAATGACGTTTATTTGTATTTGCTGTTGTCCTCATACAATATCCATATTTCAGGTCCAATTTTTTTATTTTTATTCATCTCCCTCTTTTTATTTCATATTAAAGTGAATATTATATAGAAAGTGTTAAATTTATAGAAATTGATCCCTATATGTTTTGTTTTTCGTGTTTGGAGATTCTGTTGCAAATTGGTATGCTCTAAACCACGTTGATATATACTCGTTGTTATCCTCGTACAATATCAACAATCCAGGTTTGGTTTTCTCATTTTTATTCATCTCTCTCTTTTTACTTCATATTAAAGCAAATATTATATAGAAAGTATTAAGTTTATACAAAGTGATCCTAATTACTGTTAGACTTGTTTAAAATGTGTTGAAAGTATACAAAACGTTACTGTTGATAAATGACATGAGCTTTAAAATTTAAAAAAAAAAAGTAGTTTTTTTTTTATGCATGATAGGCATAAACTTCTATTGGTTTAACTTTGTCTTATTGAGATTAGATACCCGTTTAAGATTTACTCAATAGGAGTAAGTCTTGAATAGTTCCCGATTTGGAACTATTCTTAAACGTCGAATCTCACTTAGTATGTGGATGCATATATAGTTTTTGTTTCGAAGAAAAATGTCAGTGTTATTTCCCTATTGTTCTCTAGGTACATATATGAATGGTTCATTCTATTTTCATTGTGTACTTGGAGAACTTACAGGAAATGCTACCGGATTTTTCTTGGGATCGAAAACTAAATATGCCTTCACTAGTGAGATTTGACGTTTAAGGATGGGTTAGGTTGGAGCAATAAGGACCCAAAAACCAATGTTTACCATGGATTATAAGCAAGGAGGTTTGCATTAAATTTTTTTATTTGTGTGGTTAGATATGGATCTAAGTTGGATATACGGTAGATGCAATACAATTGAATTTTTACATAGAGTTGATGGATTTATTAAACCTATGATGGAAAAGTAAATGAGGGATAGAGAAGAAATGAATGCATGTCCTTGAGTTGACTGTATGAACATGAGAAAATTTCATGATGTTTAGACTGTGGAAACCCATATAATAAGGCAGGGTTTTAGCGATAATTATTTACGATGGATATGGCATGGTGAAAGTCTAATTCCCAGATCAAATTCTGATAATAATGAATTCGAAAGTCAGGGAGAAAATTACCTTGACTATGAAGGAAATGATTGGATAGAGGAGATGATATATGATACAGAGCATTTGTGAAAAGGCCAGAAGATCTTGAGAGACTGTGCTATGATGCCGAAAAGCCGTTGTATCCCAGTTGTACTAAGTTCACAAAGTTGTCTGCTGTGTTGAAACTACACAACATGAAAGCTAAAAATGGATGGAGCAATAAGAGTTTCACAGTGTTTTTAGAACTTTTACATGAGATGCTTCTAGAGGGAAACAAGATTCCCATGTTAACCTATGAGGCTAAGAAAATGTTATGTCCCATGGATATGGAATATAAGAAGATACATGCATGTCTTAATGACTGTATATTGTACCAAAATGAGTATAAAGACTTGCATAAGTGTCCTAGGTGTGGGATGTCACGCTACAAGCGTGTAAAAGTATATTTTGGGGATAAGAAAGGGCCTACAGCTAAAGTATTATGGTATTTTCCAATAATACCAAGATTCAAATGCCTGTTTGCAAATGCAAAAGATGCAACAAACTTGAGGTGGCATGTAGAAAGTAGGAAACGTGATGGCAAACTCAGACATCCTGCAAATTCTTCGTAGTGGAGAATAATTGATTGTACATTCCTAGAATTTGGTGGTGAAATAAGGAATATGAGGCTCGGACTATGTAGAAATGGAATAAACCCCTATGTCACGCTAAGCAGCTATTATAGCACACGGCCAGTTCTCCTCATGGTTTACAATCTGCCTCCTGGGTTGACTATCAAGCGTAAGTATATAATATTATCGATGCTCATATCTAGGCCCAAGCATTCTATAAATGATATTGATGTCTACCTTGCACCACTCATTGATGATTTGAAACTATTGTGGGATAAAGGTGTGTGAGTGTATGATGCATGTACTTAAAGCATATTTGCCTTACATGCTATGGTATTTTACACTATAAATGATTTTCCGGCTTACGGTAACTTGTTTGGATACACTGTGAAAGGTGCAAAAGCTTGTTCGATTTGAGAAGACAATACTTTAGACCAACATTTGAATCATTGAAAAAAAATTGTTTGTACGAGTCACCGGACATTTTTGCCTCCTAACCACCCTTATTGTAAGAAGCAAAAGCCTTTTAACGAACAAACTTAGATACGAGTAGCTCAAATGCCGTTAACTGGAAAGCAGGTATATGAACGACTTAGAGATATTGAAAATGTATTTGGCAAACCTTATCAACTGGGTCAAAATGGCACTTGGAAGAAAAGATATGTGTTTTGGGATCTTCAATATTAGGGACATTTACTGGTTTGATACTATATTGATGTTATGTATGTGGAGAAAAATATTTTTGATGCTGCAATAGGGACACTTTTAAATATATAGGTAAAACAAAAGATGGTATAAAAGTGAGAAAAGACATATTAGAAATAGGCACACAGATAAAGTTAGCACCGTAAGATACGGGCAAGCGGACGTATCTTTCACCTGCCTATTATACAGTTTCTAGAAAAGAGAAAACAAACTTTTGTGACTATTTTTTTAATGTTGAGGTGCCACAAGAATATTTATCAAATATAAAAAGTTTTGTTTCGATGAAAGAATTGAAGTTAATAGGTATGGATCTCATGATTGTCATATTTTGATGCAACAATTCTTGCTGATAGCAATTTGAGCCGTACTACTAAAACATGTGCATAATGTTATTACAAGACTTTGCTTTTTCTTCAATGCAATATGTTCTAAGGTGGTTGATCTTGAAACTTTGGATTAGTTGCAGTCAAATATTGTTGTTACTCTATGTCAATTTGAAATATATTGTCCAGCTTCATTTTTTGATATAATAGTGCATTTGGTTGTTCATCTTGTGAGAGAGATTAAATTCTGTGGTATGGTGTATTTGAGATATATATATCCTTTTGAGAGATTTATAAGTATCTTAAAAGGATATGTGAGGAACCGGTATTAATCTAAAGGTAGTATTATTAAAGGTTACTCTATTGAGGAGGGTATCGAATTTTGTATTAACTATTTATTAGGCATTAAACCTATTGGAATTCCTAAGTCTCGTCAAGAGGTAAGGCTTGAAGGTAAAGGAACAATTGGATTTAAAACGGTTTTACCTGATATTCAAATGTGTGATAAAGCACACCTCATTGTGTTACACCATCTTACTAAGGTTCATTCATATTTAGAAGAGCATATGGGAATTTTAAGGCATCTGAATCCTTCAAAAGGTGAAATATGGTTAACAAATGAACACAACCGTTCTTTTATTGGATAGTTTAAAGGCCTAGTGATGCGCCAGTTGTCAGAAGTGCCGGATGAAGTAACTGACACCATAAAATGGTTAGCTTATAACCCTAGTTTATGCATACGATCATATGAAGGATATGACATCAATAGATATACATTCTACACTAAACGTCAAGATGACAAAAGCACAATGCAAAATAGCAGAGTTAGTTTGATAGCTTCATTAAGAGAATTTGCTAGTGTTAAAGATAATAGTCCAATTGATGCAACTATGTCATATTATGGTATAATTGAAGATATTTGGGAGCTAGACTATAATAAATTCAATGTTCCTCTTTTTCTATGTAAATGGATTGAAAACCGATGTGGTGTTCGAGTGGATGAGCTAGGATTCATATTGGTTGATCTTAATCGGATGGGTTATGAAGATGATCCATTAATTCTTGCTTCATGGGCTAAACAAGTATTTTACATTATTGACCCGGGTGATAGTAAATGGTCTATTGTTGTTCAAGACAAAAGGCACATTGTTGGTATTGATGATGTAGTTGATGAGGAAGAGTATGATCAATTTGATGAGATTCTCTTATTTTCTATTGTTAAACCTATGCTAGTTCGTAAAGAGATTTTAGATACAATTTACATGCGTGCTAATCATACTGAAGGTTTATGGATCGAAAATTGACAATGATACAAACATGTATATGGTATGTTTCTTAAATTTGTATTATGATTAATATAGTTTATAAAGATATTACCTATTATTTGTTATTATTTCTTAAATATTATTCTTATCATTTCTCATTCAAATGACATGATTTTATAATGGATTATACTAAAATGTTTCTTTACTATGCTTATGTTGTAGTAAATAATGTATGAAGAAATAGAAGCCACAGAAGATCATAGTAAGAAGAAGACTAGGGGAGCAGCAAAATGTAAGAAACTGCATAAGAATGGAGATGAGCACAAGACTATAGAGTTTGATGATCAAGGAAACCCAGTTTGTGAAAATGCCCTGATATTCAGATCCTACATCGGAATGGTAGCATAGACACATGCAAAGATAACAATAAAAACATGGAATCATGTGGATAAGGGTCTTAAGGATACGATGCGGGAAGATATCAGAGTTAGTTTCCTTTTAAATTATTAACATGATATAAATGATTATTTTTTGATTGAAACTAATGGATCTTAAATTTTTTTTTTCAGATACGATTCAATATTGAGGATACTATAAAGAAGAAAAATTATGTATTAAAAAATACGGAAATGAGATGGAGGGACTTCAAACACCGTTTGTATAAAAAGTACATAGTAAATAATCTTGAAAAGAAGACACCAATGGAAGTATATAAGTATGTCACTATTGAGGATTGGAAACAGTTTCAGTTGTCATATCAAGGAGAAGAATATGAGGTACTAATTTTTTTCATTTGAGCTTTAAAGATATAGTTTATTTGATTTAATGCTACTTCCTTATATATAATTTTATTTAAATCTAATATTACTAACTTCTATTTGTTATTTATGTTTTTGCTAACAATAAATAAGAGACAAAAATAAGTCAAAGGCAACCAAGAGCAAGCATCCACATTACTTGGGTTGCTCTAGCTACTCTAGTAGAAGGCCGTAGTGGATGGTTGAGGATCCTATCGCTTCTTTCTCTTCATCATCGTCGATGGTGTCTAATGTCAGCTTAACATATGATAGGAGTCTTGACTGGATTAGAGCTAGAACAAAAAAAGACTGACTAAGGAAATTATACAATTCCAATCAAAGATATTAGAAAGGTGGCATAGAAAGTGGTATGTATAACTTGCTAAGCAAACTTGAATTGCAAACACTTTGATTTATTTGAGATTGATTTTTTATTTTAATAATTGGTGAACATGAGGTGTTAAGAGAGGATGAAATGAGGGCCAAATTCGAGGCTAAATTTGCAGCTCAATAAGAAATGTTCTAGTCTCAGGAAGCAATGTTATAGCAACAGATATCTCAACTTCAGAGCATACTGCTGCAGGGGATAAGTAAGTCCTCTCAATTTATCCTTAAGATGGAGCTTGAGATAAGTCATTCATATGGTTACCCTAAGCCGAGTAACTACCACTCTACTAACACATTTGATCTAATAGTAGAAATACAGGTTAAAGTATTACTCTATTTTCACCCTATGTCCTTCATTGATGATTATTCCAGTAGATGTTGGGTGTATCCTATCAAGAAGAAGGTAGATGTGTTTTTAGTCTTCAAAGTATTCAAAGAGCGGTAGAGCTTGACTCTAAAAAGAAGATAAAATATTTGAAGACAGATAATGGAGGAGAATATATAAGACATGAATTTATCGAATTTTTTACTCAAGAAGGCATAAGTTCACTACAACATACAGTCTCAAAAAAATGGAATGGCAGAGAAGATAAACATAACCTTATTGGAAAGAACAAGAGCGATGTTGGGAACTGTAGGCTTGGAAAAATCTTTATAGGCAGAAGCAGTCAATACTGCCTATTATGTGATAAATTGAATGCCTTTAATAGCAATTGGGTTGAAGACACTAATGGAGATGTAGACTTGGAAGAAGGCTGACTATTAAAACCTTCATATATTCGGAAGTCATATGTATGTAATGTACAACACCTAAGCAACAACAAAGTTGGATCTAAAATCTAGGCAATGTTTATTTTTAGGGTATAGGGTATGCCAACGGTTTAAAGGGGTATCGCCTATGGGATCCATTGACCATAAGGTTATTGTTAGCAAAGATGTTATCTTTTTAGAAGATAAACTACTGAAGGAAGAAAGCGATGATAGCAAACTGAAAGAAAGTTCAGATACTATGGTAGTACACACAGAAAAGGAAGTTGAACAAAAGAATTCTTCTGAAGAAGCATTAGAGCACGAGAACAAGAACTAGTTATATCTGAGGCCTTAAAATCTCAACTATTAGATTGCTTGAGAAGACCATCATGTTGGCACTCGAAGTATGTTATAGAGAGCAACGTTGCATACTATCTTCTAACAGAGAATGAAGAGTCATCAACTCTTTAAAAAGCAATAAGTAATTCATATGCATCTCAGATACTTGGGAACTTGTCTCGTTACCATATGAAGGAAAGCCCATTAGTAATAAACGGGTATACAAGATCAAATATAATGACGAAGATTAAGTGGCGTGGTATCATGAAGATTGGTGGTAAAAGGATATGCTCAGAAAGAAGGCATTAACTTTAATGAGATCTTTTCCCTAGTTGTATGACTTACAACAATTTGAGTAATCCTAGCAATATATGCTACTTTCGACATTCTTTTAGAGCAGTTAGATGTGAAAACTGTTTTTCTTCATAAAGATCTTGAAGAAGAAATTTATATGCTCTAACCAAAAAGCTTTGAAGAAAAAGGAATAGAGAACTTGATTTGTAGGTTGAACCATAGAGATCTTGAAGAAGAAATTTATATGCTCCAACTAGAAGGCTTTGAAGAAAAAGGAATAGAAAACTTGGCATTTAGGTTGTACAAATCTTTATATGGCCTCAAACAGGCATCGAGGAGTTGGTATAAGAGATTTGAATCGCTCATCATGAGCCTTGGATACAACAAACTTATTGCAGACTCTAGTGCATATTTCAAGAGGTTTGGTAGAAATGATCTCATCATCTTGTTGCTATATGTAGATGATATATTGGTAGCAAGTCCCAACAAAGATCGTATAGAAAAATTGAAGGCACAATTGGCCAATGAGTTTGAGGTGAAAGACTTACCTCAATGCAAATTTACCGATACAGAAGATCTTGCAATGCTTCAATATGCAAGATTATAAGCCAATTTCAAGCTACTTCCTATTAATTTCAAGTTATCCTCTAGTATGAGCCCTAGCAGAGAAGTAGAAAGGATGAAGATGTCTCGAGTACTATATGCATCAATAATGGGAAGCCTAATATTCACTATGATATGCATAAGACTAGACATTGCACATGCAGTGTCAATACATGGCGGATCCTGGTAGAAAGCATTGGAATGTTATGAAAAAGGTCCTCACATATATTAAGGGGACCACAGATGTTGCATTCTGTTATGGGGGATCAAAATTTATTGTTAGAGGATATGTTAATTTTGATTATACAGGTGATATTGACAAAAGTAAACCCACCACTAGATATGTGTTTGTTCTTGATGGTGGAGCTGTAAGTTGGGTTTCAAAACTCAAATCATTTGTGGCTACGTCAACAACAGAAGAAGATTATGTAGCAATTGTACACAAGCTACTAAAGAAGCAATTTGATTGAAAATAGCATTGGAGGAACTCAGGCATGGACAAGAGAAAATTTTTAGTTTTTTGTGACTGTCAGAGTGATTTGCATCTTGTAAAGAATCCAACCTTTCATTACAAGACTAAATACATTCGAGTCTAGTACTACTTCATTCGTGAGAAAAGTGGAGAAAGGAATGGTAGATATGTAGAAAATTCATTAAAAAGACAACCTAGCAAATTTTATAACAAAGGCAATTAATGTTAACAAGTTTATTTGATGTCAGTCTTCTATTGGCCCAATGGATACATGAACAACATGAAATGGCAAGGGAGAAAAAATGATGTGAAGATATAATTAACTCTCAGTCAAATCTCGAAATGGGAGATTGTTACCCAAGAAGAAAATAACGTTACTTTCATGTGATTGAATTTATATAAAGCCAGACACTTTGTATGGTTGGGGTAGCAATACGCGGCCCCATTATTGTCCATTCTTGAGGAAGATTTATGCCTATAAATAGGCACTCATTCTTTTAAGGGTGGCATAAGTGAAGTGAGCAAAAGTGAAGGATCTCAAGAGAGAGAAGAAAAATAGAGAAAAAAATATTGTTATTCCTCTATTTTTTAGGGAGAATTTAATTGTTCTCTCCTTAAATTTAGAGAGAAAAATTGTAATCTTCTATTTTCTTTTATAGTGAAATTCTTCATCATTGCCTGTAATTTTTATGCTGATTTCTTAGGGGATTTCCACATAAAATTTGTGTATTCCATTTAATCATTATTTTTTCTCAAATTATTAGCCGTGATATGTTCTATCTGATTGATCCCAATTTTCTAGGACAAGTAGCGTCTCCACTGGCTGCTTTTTTAAAATTCAACAATAAATATGAGTTCCAGTAACTCATTCAGATATAAGAAAATGGAGAGATTCAAATTCGCAAGTGCTTAACTTTCTCTATTCTCTATTTTTACATTGAGCTAATTATTCATTAGATATTCTCCTTGTTTTGTTGTAGTTTGAATCCGTAAGATTAGTTTCTAAGTGAGGAAAGATTTCGAATTCCGTTTCTTTTGAGTGCTTTTCATGTTTAGGTAATAAACTTGTTAGTAGTGAGAGAAACTCTCATGAAGGATTTCTTGAGAATCGAGTAGGCAAATAGAAGTTGAACCACTATTAAACAACATGTTCATCTTTCTTTCTCTCATTTTTTTTTTAGGATTAATTTTATCCACATTTATTGGACTTTATTTTTATTACTGTAAAATTATAAAATATTTTTTTATTATAAAAAAATCACTAAACTATATTTTTATTTAACTAAAGTTATTACAGACCAATTTTTGGTAATACGTCAGTTGTTACATCAAAATTTATGTGACGCGCAGCTGCTACGTTAGATTTTCGGTGACACATTGGCTACCACGTCAGCTTTCCGGTTACCTAAATTGAAAAGTTTATCAGAAATAACTTTAATGAAATAAAAATACTGTGGAGTAACTTTCTTGGGACGAAAAAAAATTTTGTGATTTTACTGCAATAAGAGTAAAATTCAGTGACAATAGATAAAATTAACCTTTTTTATTATTGCTGCAATATATTTGATTCTTTTTTACTGGTTATTTATTGGTTTTGAAAGTCATTTGAACTATTTAATTAAAACACTAATGTTTGAAATTTGAATAGTCAACCTTGAGTTTGAATAACAAAAGTTAAATCTTTCTCAAAGTTAATTTTAAGTTTTAATGTATTTTTTTTTTATTAAGATTGATTATTTGTGAAAAATGTTTGAACTTTTGTTTCATTTTAAATTTTTAGTGAGAAAATGTTGGTTTAAAATGTTCAATAGAGAATTCTGTTAGAAAATTGTAATTAAAAAATGTCCAATAGAAAACTTTCATAGAAAAAAGTTTTTTAATAAAAAAATAAATTTTGACATCAAGCTTAATACACCTTCCTTGAGCATTTTGGGACTTTACAGTTATAAAGCTATATATATATATATATATATATTAATTATTAATTTCTGGCGGACAAATATAATAATTTGAAATTTTGAATTAATTGGTTATTCTATAATTATTTATAATATACCCAGCACTATCATAGTCATCCACATAATATTACAATACATATTAATTATTATATATGACAAATAAATATAATGTATTTGTCAAATAAATAAATTTAATGTATACTTGACATATATAGACAAACTTAAGTTAAAAATTATTTTTTTTTAAAAAAGAAGAAAAATAAACACTACAACAATTGATATATATAGTCACGGTTTCCTAACTACAACATATAAAATTGTAGCTAATTTTTTGTATTAGCTATGAAAGTTAACTCTTTGTAACTATATATAATTTTTGTAATTTGCTTAGTCACAAAAATCAATATCATGTAGCAAATACTTCATATTTGTTATGTTATGTAATCTTTGTCGCAATACTCAATAATTTAGCTATATACTTCCAGCCATAGTGGACAAACCGTAGCTAATTGATTTAATTAGCTACAAATATCAAAATATCGTAGCAATAACAATTAAACTATTGTAGTATTTGTCACAAAAATCAATTAATGACTAAATCTAATATATACCTACTATACTTTTTTACTTGTAGCAAAATGAAATTCTTTTGAATCTTTTTTGCCATGAATTATAACATGTGTAGCTATAGTTAATATTAAATCATCCGTAGCTAAATGATTAAAAGCATAATAGCCACGATTAAAAATGAAAGTGTGGCAAGATCACAAACTTATGCAATTTTAGATCCTTTTAGTTAATTTTTTTTATTCGACATTTTTAGATCCTCTGTTTTAGTTTTTATTCATTTTCTTGTTTAAAATGGTTAATTTTCTTTTAATAAGAAGTTTGAGAAACTATTATTAAAAAAAAAAAAAAAGAGGTTGAAAGGAATGGAAATCGATACTCCAATTAATAAATTCAAAAAATAAAATAATATATAAAAATTAAAAAAGAAGAAAACAACTCATGAATTGAGCAATATAAATTATATATGTCACTGTTGAATGCCATGATTATTGATTTGAACGGTCTGAATACATTGGTATGGATTAAGGACATGGATTATTCATGATTTTCATGTTAAATTGATGAAATAAGAATTAAATGGATTATGACATGTTTACAATGACAAAATTGTATGTTTCAATGATGTGTGATATTCTGGAAATTGGTATTGTGCTTTGAAATCAAGTGAATTGGTATTAGCAAGTGAAAACTGGAATTTTATTATTGATGTCGGGCCTTTCCCTGTTGGGAAGGGGAGTCCCAGTAGGAACTCACACGACTCTAGGCCAGCCCAAACCCGCGATGGGCAAGGCCAGTGGTACCACAGCTACAGCAGCATGCCAATGTATATGTGTGACTTGCTTATATGCAGAAGTATGATATTAGGCATGGAAATATTGAAGATATACATATGTCTTATCTACCATGAGATAATATGTGATAATTTAATTGGTAATTGTGACAATGATATTATACCCTATGTGTTATTGCATGACATGAGATTTATGTATGTGTACATGATGATACATGGAACATGATAAGACATGAGATAAAGGATATGTATATGTTGATACTTAGACAAAGATACAACATATGATATATGAAAATGACACATGGATGAATTACATGTATATATGCTAGACTGTTTATATTGTCATGCGATGACATAGAGATGTTATCATGATTATGAAATATGGTTCATACGATTAAAGGAAAAGACGTTAATGGCCTTACTCGTACTAGGACTAACTATAGGATAGACGGTGTACCATTAAGGGTGGTTACGGTACTGTAGAATTATTTCATACGTTATTTATTGGACAAGGTGGCTTTAACTCTGAGAGCGCCCTTGACCTAGTATGCTAGCCGTTATTTAATTGGTCGAGCAAGGTGGCTTCAGCTCCGAGAGCACCTTTGACCAAGTATGCTAACAGTTATGTATTTATGAGTCAAGTTGGCTTCAGCTCCAAGAGCTCACTTAACTTAGGTACAGAACAGACTGTATGATCAGGTAAGTAGGGTGGCTTCAGCTCTGAGAGTACCCATATTCATGACCCGTATCCGATAGTCTAGTATAGGGTAATTAGGCAAATTAATTGGATAAATGGAAAACAGGAATTTGTATCACAATGTTTACTGAATAAAGGAAATAGCTTCCACTTACTAGGTACACTATTATTGATGTGGTACGAAATGTTTTGGCATGATAATATGACATGATTAATACAAATGGTAATATGGAAAGGTTATGTTATAATGTGATTATGTGATATGATATGTTGCGTTATGGGTGTTGTTCACATGATATGTGGCATGATATCATGATGATGATAGATATGAATTGGTTTATGTAAAAATTGTTATAATATATTATTATGATATGTTGGAATGATATGCATGATAGAATTTATATGATTATATATCATTAAGCTTGGATAGCTTAGCGTGTGGGTTTTCTACATGCAGATTTGGAGCCGTAGTTAGATTTGATAAGAAAAAGCCAAGCCAGTCAAAGCAGTCAGATCCAAAGTCAACTCATATGTATGCATCTCTTTTCATTTCATACATTTTGGGATAGAACTAGACTTGTTATATTTGCATTTTGGATTTATGGTTATGAACTCAAAAAGTTATGGTATTTATATGATGTTTAATTTTGGGTGTGTTTAGCCCTAGTTAACAAATTTATTAATTATAGATTTCTTAATAAACCTAAATGCATGATCGTTATTTATATGGTTATATATTGCTATCTACAATCAGATAAATGATATCATAATATGTTAAAATGGTAAAGGCTAAAAGAGAACAATAGCTAAAGGTTTAGTAACAAGTATGTGGTAGCAATCTCTTATATAGTAGTTAAGTATGCTACACAGAGAGTACCCTATAGTTTCATTTTTGGAGGCCATATAAGTGAAAGTATTAGAGTGGCGTAATAACAAGACAAAAAAATTAGCAATTTAATAAGCATAAACAGCTGGGATAGACTAATAGCCCCAAAGGCCGAATCTATTATTAGAAAATGATACTGAGATGTATTAGGGCGGATGCGAACCAACTAAACAGGGTTAAGTTTGATGTAAAAAAGGAAAGGTTTTGATGCCAAGATTAATATAGAAGATAAAAGATGCTCATGTCGCGTATTTGACCTGGATAAGCTTCCTTGTGTGCATGCTTTGGCATGTTGAGTCTGCTAGAATTAATTTGTATGACTTGTGTGATGCATGATATTCTTTAAATAATGTGTTGCATATTCTGAAATTGTTTATCTAGTACCACCACGAGATGAATGGAATCTTGAAGGCAAGGAACTAGTGCAAGTATTTCCCTTGGATGTTGAGAGAAATAGGGGAAGACCTTGGAAGAAAAGAATTTCCTTTATGGGAAAATCCAAATTTAGTTGCTCAATCTGTGGGAAGCAAGTCCACTCAAAAAGAACATACATCAAATGGTCAACAGACACACCGATAACTTTTAGGGCAGCTAAAAACAATAATTAATCTCATTTTTAACTCTATCTTTAATTTATTTTGTATTCGTATTTGAACATTAAATAATTTGTAATGTTGTTTCACGTTAGCCATAAAAATTTGAACTACCACACATTTCTTATCCCTACATAACTCTACCAACCTCGACTTGGTGACTTGCATGACAATCGAGTTAGCTTGACGGTCCATAATATGTTAAACAAATGCTTTAACTATGATGAGGTTGAAACAAATTATTCTAATAATTAGTGCATAATATCTTCAATTACGGTGGAAACAAGATGTTTTATTGGGTCAATTCCATATAATGCATGCTCTAGGTACAATAACCCCAATTTCGAATAATAAAAACCCTAATAAAATATGATATAAACATTTCTTTTGTTGTTTAGATAAATAATTCAGATTGGTGTACAATGTCTTCAATTAAGGTGGAAATAAGATGTTTTGTAGGGTCAATTTCATATAATGCATGCTCTAGGTATGATAACCACAATTTCAGATAATAAAAACCCTAATAAAATATGGTATGAACAATTCTTCTATTGTTTGGATAAATAATTCAAATTGGTATATAACATCTTCAATTATGGTGGAAATAAGATGTTTTATAGGGCAATTTCATATAATGCATGCTCTAGGTATAATAATCCCAATTTCAGATAATAAAAACCGTAATAAAATATGATATGAACAATATTTCCATTGTTTTGATAAATAATTCAAAGTGGCTTTGCATGTCCTCAATTGGCATTTAATGTATTCAATTATGGTTAAAGTAAGATGCTTAATGTAGTTAAATTAATTTTATTGCATATTCTAGGTAAAAGAAATCCAAATTATGTCATTACAAAAGGTAGCCAGTGTTCATGATACGAAGCCGATCAATGGGATAATGCTATATGATGTTCGACATTCTGTGGTCGGGTGCATAGATAAGAAAATTAAAAGTTGTTTTTCATGTTAGCTTTTCACATGAATATATTCCAGCTTTTCAGATGAATATATTCCAAGGCAATTTTTACTAAACCGACCAACAGCTTTTTTTTTTTTTTTTAACAAATGGAGAAAAACTCGAACTGGGCAAAATAATTCTATATAAAGGCTAAATTTTTTTTTTGTTATATTTAAATGAGATAGCTAAATGAAGAAATGTTCCATTATTTAAATGACATCAAATGTGTCTTATGAATAAATGGTCCAGTATTCAAATGCATCAAAAAGTTTAAATTGCTTCATCCATGTTCTCCACATGCAAAAGAATTATTTGTGGAAGAACATGGAGAGGAGCCACGGCATGAAATGGTCTAGTGGACAGGAGTATTCAACTCATCTTATTTCATTTATCCATGAAATAAGATAATCGAGGCAAAATATGGACCGGAACCTTTCAATCATCCTCATCAAATATAGCTTCTAGAAATGGCCAGTATTCAAATGCACCAAATGCACGTTTCATTTACCTATTGACCACCTAAAACATATTGGTGGAGGCAAAACTCCAACATCTGATGGAGTTACCATTCCTTGATATTATGTATTTTGAAAATTGAAGTCTAGCAGATAATGACATGAATGAAACCAACAATCAGATAAATGTAAACAATGGTCATCCCATCTTGACAGTCAGTATAAATAAAAAATTTGTAATTTTCTTCAATATGATATTGTAATTTGCTTCTATATAATCTAGTAGTGTGCTAGCAATGATACCATATTGTAATTTTAGTCAAGTAATTTTCTTCAATATGATATTGTAATGATATGTAACCATCTTTAGTTTTCAATTAGCATGAATTAATTATGAGATAAAACTCTAATGCACAAGGTTATAAGAAATTCATATCTCGTTTAAATTAATAATTAAATTGGTCATAGTTATATTTAGTTGGAGTAAAAATAGGATTTTTCATTGGGTCAATTTCATAAATTGCATGTTCTAGTTTGAAGATTTTTTTATCGGGTCATGGTAGTAAGTCAGTCAAGACATGGTGGAGCAACAATTGGATTTTTAAAATCGACAACAAGGACAGTTGCACGATGGCCGGATTATATGCACCATGCGATTTGCTTACAGCATCTACACTATAAGGAATATTTCAAACAATTATAAAGCTAATATTTTTACTTTGATGATGTCAAATATGAATTCATTATCTTCATTTAGGGTAAGAATAATAATTTTTTGCCGCAATTTAACGTATCAACTTACAATAACTATTTCGGTAACATTGGTAATATTGGTAAGAATTTTATACAATTCTTGAACAATTCTTGCATGATTTGAATAAGGATGTAATATTGGTAAGAGTTTTATACAATTCAATAAAAAAAGTAATATATTTTGCTTATCAATGATGTTGTTTGTTTGTTAATTGAACAACTTGGATAATCTTGTACAAGCAACTGATATCAAATGACAAAAAAAAATGGTCGTCTCCACCCTAGGGTTGGGCCTTGCATCCGACAATAGCAACAATTTGAATATGTTTCAAACAATTTGAAGTGTTTTGCAATAATATGTTTTGAGAGGTAAATTTCTTAAATTCTACATTTCAGTCCCTATAT
>CATIWF010051860.1:0-26567 GCA_949630135.1 Balakata baccata
ATACTTCATATTAACCTGAAAGTGGCTATCCACATCATCATCATGAATAGAATTCAGAGAATATTAAAAGCGTTTCGGGCATAAAATCCAAAAACCTTTCTATACATGTCTTCTTAATATATGGATTTTGTTTTTTAAGTAAATTATCATTTAATAATTAGGTACTGTCAGATTAGCATCCAAACCTAATTAATTAAGTAATTAGTCACTAATCACAGATTAAAATCATACATATACAACGATAACAACCATATAATCAAGCTAAAGAATAAAGCCAACTGAAATTAATTAAATTATATGCTTCGGCGAAGAACCCAATAAAGCTGAAATGAGTAATAACCAGAAGAACTAGTGGGGCCACCTTCTGATGGCTGGTTTCCCTCAACATCCTCATCACCACCACACAGTTCATCACAGACGCCGGCTACCGTACGTCAACCCAGATCCTTCAGATGCAATGACCTAAAAATCGGTGGCAATAATAAACAATTGCCGCCCAGTACTCCATGCTATAAAAATAAAGATCTGCTAGACTGCTACTGTTAAAATTATTGGATTTTCAAGATTCTGCATATTTTCTAAAGCAAGCGTTTCATTTTTAATTTTTATAATTTTACTTGGAGTTTGAATTTGTAATTATATAATTTTTAAGTTCAAATCATATTAATAAATTAAAGTAAAATTCAGCCAACCCTTTTTTTTTTCTTTCTAGGGTTAATGATTGATTACAGAACAGTGATTCGGAGGATCTGTAATATTTTTGGCAGACAGATTTAAGGATTGAACTTGAGATTTTCGAAATTTAATTATGGGAAAAGGATCCAACTAAATCATGTCGGGGGTAAAATTTCTTGCAGTTTTAATTATGTTGGGTGTGCACGTAGGTATTGGTTGGGTCACAACTACGTTTGGTGGAATAGGCTTAAAAAGCAATATCTTTAGAAAATTAAGGAGAAGAAAAATACCAAATTTAGGTTTGTGGAAACATACTTTATATTTATTATGTTTTGGTTTAGTTTTTAATTTGGTGTTGAAATTAATTCTACTAAATTAGAGTGCGTCCCATATAATTCCAAATGACATCAAAATATTTATTTAAAAATTTTAAAGTATGTATATATTTAAGACTTGAACTAAAAATCCCTAATTAAATGGAAAAAGTCTCGTGTACATTCATCAATACTCTATAGAGTTTAATATTATTATTTCAAAAAAAAAATATTAGATGCATTTGGTGGACCTATATATAAGCATGACTAAGGGTGATGCGAAGAGGGCCCTTATGGAAATTTAAAATTTTCATATATGATGAAGAAGGGTAAAGTATCACTTTCAAAGTTTCAACCAAAAATACCAAAAATATATATGATACATAAAAATCATATTTATTATTAAAAAAAAAAATCATATTTTTATGATACGAACTATATATATTTTCAGTTTATATGTGATACTACTTTTGTTTACATTGAATAGAACTTCAAAAGAGTTTTAAAGCAGGTGCATTCTTAGAATTCAAATTCTATAACTCTGATTAAAGTAGAAGAGTTTCGTATCGATTCATTCACGCAATGTTGACAAAAAAAATCATATTTATTTATGATTTACCGCAATGAATTGATTTCATTACATGTATAACTGTATATGTATATTTTACCAAACCCATATAATTATTATCTTCCTCTCACCATCATCCAGCACTAGGTGTCATCACGCCAGCCACCAAACTGAAATCAGTTGTGACTTGAAACTGCCAATTCTATCTAAAGATGCATGGATGATTGTGATTTCATGTACCTAATTGAGGTATACATTTTCTATTTTTCAAATAAATCTTAATATATATGAAAATTTATAGCTTAAATGTAATTCATCATGACTAATATAATTGAGTAGATTAAGTAGAATATTAGCCATATTAAGTTATCCCATTATATTTAATTATAATTTAGGACACAACCGATTGATTTATATATTTAATTGCTAGATGTTGCATGCAAAACGTCCAAACATGTGAATTCAAATTTTGTACATTTGTCATTTTTATTTATTCATGTATATTTTTGTGGGTGTGACACCATGTGTTAATAATCCATGGCATTCTATTCAACAGCGTGAGGATCGAATCGAATCTAGAATTATTTGATTGGAGGGGTAAAAAAAAATCTTATATAGGATTCAATGGATAAAATATATATTTTTAAAAGATTTTATTGAATTTTATAACATTTAGACTAAACCTCTCTCTATATATATGTATATTGAGTTTGGGGATTCGGTCCTTTCAGCCCTATTTCTTTTTGTGTACGAGTGATTGAATTGATATAAAATTTTTCTAACTTAATTAGAACTTTTAAATTTGAATCTTGATTATATAGCTATTTTTGAACTCTTTAGAGAGTTTTTCACTTTCGGAAAAACATACCATGTATGCTCCAAATTAATGGGATTAATTTTACATACCAAACAAAAAGAAAAATCAATGGCATTCTCATTCCAAAGAGAACCAAACGACCAGTGTATATATATATATATTATGTGCATTACTCTTAGAAAAATCTGAGCCTGCGATTTCCATAATTGATTTTTACAGTTTGACTTTATATATATATATATATGTATATTCGATTTGTTCTGTATAATTGAAATGGATAAAGATTGAATGGTTAGCCTACTATTTTACGAGATAATACTCAATCAGCATGGGAAAAGTGATTGTTACCTTCTTCATATTACATTTTTCTATTGTCATATTGAATGACAAGTACATATGGATCTCATAGCATTACAGTTAAATTATATATTGTTTGGTGGGATGCTCACTTCCATATCCCATATATATAGTTTCTCACATCAGGATTTTTGCTGCCAAATTTTCCTCCTCATATCGATTCAGTATGCGTTACGTGAAGTCAATTTCGCAGCTGATTATATTTCGCATTGGCTTATGACTGTATATATCCACTTGATTCTCATGGTTTTATTCGCTCATCTTTAAGGAATTCTTTCTTGATTAAGCTGAAATTAATTTTCACTAGTTTGCTTTGTTTATTTTGAGCTTAATTAATTTGCTCATTTAATTATACCAAAAAATGTGAAGTTATATATCTTTTATAAAATAAAATAAAAAGTAATAAGGAGAAGATATTTAATATTCTCCTTATTCTTATTAAAGTTATAGGCATTTTTAATATTTCTTTCTTTCTTTTAGATTTGAAGTTTGTATCAATAGATATCAATTGTACAATTGGAGTGAATGATGAGTATAATAAAGTTTTCCTTCTATTTCTAGTTGTATTAAAAAGGGCAGATATTTTTTGTAAAAAAAAAACAGATATTTTAGTTACGAGGGTATATATAAGATGATATTAATATGTACTAGTTTAATAAAATATTTTAAATCCGAATTCTGGATATATAACTATTTTAAAATTTTTCCAAATAAATACTTTATTATCTTTAAGATTTTATTCAATATAAATATAATTAATTTAAATATATAGTCATAATTGATTGATCAAAATTATATATAGTCCAAAAAAAAAAAAAAGTAGATATTTTTAATTTGAACTGTATTTATATATATGGGCACTATGTGACTTCTCCAATTAAACCACTGCTAAGCCAAATTTAGGGTTGGATATTTATTATGCATCTTCAGCCTAGGGTTACATCCGCCGAGAATAGAAAAGCCAAAAGAACTTAGGGTTTTTAACTCAATCTGATTCCACTCTCTAAAAGGAATGTGCATCACACGCACCAATTAAAATCCAGTTATGTGGAAAAGGCATCTTTCAGACCAGAATGACACGACAAGCACAGTTACTAAGTTATTGCCTTAAAACGTAGAGCGTGTGAACACGCTCTCCGGAGCAGTAACTTTCACTATTTGCATCTAGGGTTTGCCTTTTTTATGCCCCAAAGCAAAAGCTAATGGATTGTGATAAGATCCGCACCTTCTGGATACGTGGCGAATTATGATTGGTTAGCTTTCTTTTTACTCACTTTCTCTCTACCTTTCTCCCTTTCTCTCTCTAAGGACACGTGGAAATTCCCAGTATGAAAATAAAAATATGGACAATATAGCACAGGCATAGGCATGTGTAGTGGATGACTTCTTTCTATGGGCGCAAGATAAATTACTCTCTTTCTCTCTTTCTCTCTCTCTCTCTCTCTCTCCCTTGAGAATCGAAAGCCTCTCACCTTTGTAAAAGCTAGGGTTTTTTGAACATCGCACTCTAATTCTACTCTACTACCTTCGAGTCTCTGATTGTTTCTTTTGCCTTCTTCTTTGCCGCCAAATGCTCTTTCTTTTAGTACCCTTTGTTTGGCTAGCCGTGGAGGATCCGATCCTGCTATCAAAGTCTGTTTAAGATCGGGATTTGTGGATTGTCAGCTGCGACTAGGTGGGAGTTTTAGTTTAATTACTGTTTTCTGTATTTTGGGTTGGTTTTATTGTGATTTAAATTTTTTAGCTGAGTTTTAACTGGCTTTATCATGGTATTTGGGTCATTTCACTGTGTTTAGAACGTACACTGTGGTTATTATTGTGTTTTTTGTCATATGGGTTTTGTTTGAGGGATGAAACTGTGGATTTCTGCTATATTTTATGAGGTATTTCGTAGGAAGTTTTATGGTGGAAGCTATGTTGACTGTTCACTTGTCATCAATTTTATATGTTAGGAAACCCTAAGTCTTCGTTTTCATTTGTGGATTGAATTTATATGATTGGGACATTTAAGTTTGAGCTTTAATGGTCATTTTGAAGTGGTGTTTTGTTTCTGAGATTTGCTGACTGTTCTCTTATTGCGTGGAACAGTATTAGTTTACGTAACCCTAATTTTATGTTTTGTCTTACTTGCGTTATTTTCGGAATTAGTCTGCAATTGAAATGAATGGGTTCAATTGCGTGTTCGAATGTGTTATTTGTAAAGCTTCAAAATGGTAAGTGTGTACCTTAATGTGTCATTATGTGAACCTAGGGTTTCAATTAAGTTTTTCCTTTTAAAACATTATGTGCTTTTATTTTGTGAGAAGTTGTGATTTTATGTGTCAAGTCACTCGATATGGTGAACCATTAGTTTCTTACTCATTTAGAATGTCATTCACTTGGATTATTTTGTTTCCATAATAATTATCCTAACAATAAAGACAAACCCTAAAATGATTGTTTGGGATTTTTTGCTTATGGTATGTGCCTTAGCAAGCTTGAATGGTTTGCCTTTATTCCATAATATTGTTTTCACTGAATTGTGTTATATGTTGCATATGATAATGGTATCACTTAAGATTTTGGTTCTGTGCATAGGAAATTCATTAGTTGAACACTGGGCATTAGTTGCTTGTAACATGGAGAAGGATAACGAGGTGGAGGAGAATCATCAATGTAGCGGTTCTAATCTTGTCTCCAAGTCTGTGGAATCATCCATTAAGATTGACTCAATATCCATAGATCTCATCAGTGCGAATGAAAATAGTCATTCAGAAAAGTGTGAACATTTTTCCATACGGTGAGCTTTGATTGTAATTGTTTGATTACTCTGTAGGTTGCATGTAATAATGTTGATGCTATATTTTCTTAGCTCTATATATATACAATTATGCACACACATAATGTATTTGTATTCATAACATTAGAGAGAAAGTGAGGCTATAGATATTTCTTGATAGAACCTGTTGATCATTTGGAGTTTATGTAGTGTCTAAGTTCTTGTCCGCTTGTATATCAACTAATTTTTTTTCCTTTGTATATCAACTGTTGGTGAGATATGAACGGGAGAATTTGTTGTAGAGGTCTTCTAATGTTCCATGATATTTTTGCTAGTTGCTGCTGTTGGGTTGAGTGAATTAATTTTGATTATAGGGTTGGACAGTGAGAATATGGTGAGATTTTGAGGATGTTCACTTTTTTTTTTGGGGTATCCATGACTATCTGGTTGCTGCTATAAATTATTGGATCTACATTTTCTTCAAATCTATGCTTTAAAAATTGCCTATCTCTAAATGCAGTGGATATGTATCTAAAATACGCAAAAAAGACTGGAAGATTTGTTGGCCATTTACTTCAGATGGTGGCAGTAATAAACATGATGAACATGAGTGTGGTCTACCTCCTTTACATGTTCCGAAGTTCAAATATTGGCGATGCCAGAACTGTGTATTAGAGATTGGTGGCGGAGGTGTCCAAAATGATTATGGGTCCATTCTGAAATCTTGTAATAGTGGATCCAAATCCACTATTGTTTCTGCCCATGCACCAATAGTTGAAGATGTTGCTGTTCTATTATCTGATCTTCAGCATCCTCTGGAGATAGGTATTCTTGAGGGGAAAAAAATTGAAGCTAATGCTTCAGCCAATATGAATAATACCACTGAATATCATCCTTCTTCATGCATTAATATAAAAGAAAAGAATGCTGAAAGAACTGATCTGACCATAGGTATTTACTCTCCACTTCAAGCTTGGACACTCAATCGTATTGACCATATTAATTAATTTAATTCATGTTTTTTTTTCTTTCCAGTATACAATACAGAGTTGGATTATAGTCCAAATAAGGAGATGCATCGATTAACTTCAGGAATATCAAGCCTGATGCAGAAAACATATCACACAGATGACATAGGTAAATTTACTAACCATAAAGTAAACTTTCCTGCCCATATTCTGCAGTTAACAAAAACAATATTGGTTCTAGTTGTAGTGCTTCTAAACATGTTCTAATGATACTCTGGTATCTGCCACAGCGAATCTCAAATCCAAATGTAATGGTTCTCGAGACATATGCAAGCCATGCTGTGGACGTCATGAAGATTCTGATACTGAATTGGCTGGAAATGTTAATTGTTTAGTTGAAAATGCTGCTAAGGTCAATGAAAAAGTGAAAGTAACTCCTGTGGTTGATGAGCAAAAACAGTTGGCAGCTTCTGCTAACTTAGCAGAAGATTGCAAGATTGCAAATGCATGTAATCCTAGCAAGGGTAGTGGACTTTGTTCCCCACACTTGAATGAGTTCAATTATGCTTCATCTGATAGTGCAGAGATCATGGTTGGAAATAATCTTCGTCATGGTAATTCGGGTGGGTTGCATAGACGGCGAACACGAAAAGTGCGCTTGTTAACTGAGTTGCTGTGTAAAGATGGCGAGGAAGACACGAAAAGTGCGTCTCATAATATCAGGACTGATGATTCACTATTGAGTGCCACTCCTGATGCATCTACAGCTGGGGATAAGTGTCTTGTTCCCCAAGGTCAGATAGTTATCCATGGAAATACCAGAAGGTGTTCTGGTCAACTTAGGAAAAGAAAGTCGGATCAGGATGAAGAATGGACACCCCTAGAAAAGGGCTCTCCCAATACAGCACGTAAAGAAGTTAGGTACTTAAAGAGGGATATGGAGTCCACAGATGCAATTGCAAAAGCATTTGCAAGAATGAACTTGCAAGCTACTATGAAGAACCATAGCACCCAACATCCAAATGATGGAAGTGTGGTTATAGGTAAGAAAAAGAACCAAAAAGCTCCGATATTTTATGAAAGTTCAGCCTTAGTGCCTGTACAAGAGATGTTAGTTGGAGCTGGAGAAAGAACTGATGATGCTTCTAAAAGCAATGCTGCTGATGGAGTTTTGCTTAATCCAATCCCTAGAGCAGTTACAGGCAGAGAGATAGATTTTGTTCCTTTGTCTGCTGAAAGAATGGATAGGAAACCTAGTTTTAAGAAGAAAAGCAAGATTCGTAGAGTTGATGATCAACAGGATTCCTTAATTCCTCGGAATCATGTGCTCAGAGAAGATCTGGCTACTAGGAAAAATGTGGATTTCTTGCGCAGCGCTCCTGTTAAGGTTCCATTTCATTCAGCAAGGGATGCATCAAGTGAAAAAGATCTAAATCTTTCTCTTAACAGCTACTTGGCTATGCAAAGATATGATATGCAGCACAATCAGCTGGTTGAAGACATGGGGACTTCTTTGTTTTGGCAAGAAGGCACCACGAGGGGAGATCAGGTTAACAAGAAATCTCCGGAAAGAAATTATGTTAGAAATTTCAATTTTGCATCTAAATCTGCTTCAGATATGCATTTTGGAAAAGGAGTATATAGTGACATGAATAACAAGAGAATTACCAATAGTGTGCCCCTCCTTGAAAAGAAGCAGAATTACACATGTCAGGTTGAAATTGGTAGCTGTTCTCATATGCAGCAAAAGGTAAAAGTTTTCATGTTCTGACTAACTTTAACTGTTTTTTCAATGGAGAGGAACATCATATTTTCCCTGATTTCCATCGTTAAGATATCTTCTTGGTTTGTCAGTTTTAGGGTTTTGAATAATCATTAACAAGATTTGCATTTTATGATTGGTTTTAGACTTTTAATAATAAGCTTCTTTACACTTGTGTTTTGTTATTATTATTTATGAATTCAAGAAATATGCTCATAGCTACTGGCTTTATTTTACTTTCAACTCATCTGTTACATTAAGAAAGATGTGCATTTTAACTATGATTATATCTTAATGGACAACTTGTATTGGTGTCCATTGGAAGGTAATGTTGCTGGCTCCTTTTTAATCTATTAGCAGAGTAGGAATACATTAGTACACAATAGGAAAGAAGCTTTCTTTTGTTAATTTATTAAGGTAAACTTGAAAATTTCTGATTTTTCAGATAAACGTTCAGATTCTCATAATGAAGGCTATCTGTCTCCATGTTGACTGTGGTCTTAATATTGTGGCATAATTCTTATAAGTTGGTTCTTGACAATTGACATGGCTTAAGCATGTTGTGTTGTTGGCTAATCAATGCATGCTAGAACTTTATCTTTTGGATGGTTTTTAATTTATTTCATATGTTGGCCATCTTCACCTTACACCCTTTGATTTTTACGTAGCAAGGCACTGTTATGAGAATTATTACTTATTACAGTTTCTAGTTTTCCCTTTTTTACTTTGTGAAATTAGATTTATTAACTGCTTCAGATCATGCCTTGATTGTGACAACTTTTCACTCGCCTTTTATTTCAGAATTTTTGTAATACAGACAGCAAGAGGAAAGCAATTAGCATTCAGGAACAGTCTACATTTGTAAGGAAAGACAGTGACCAGAGAGCTAATAAGGCACCTGAACAGGGAAATTTGGATGACATTCCCATGGAAATTGTTGAACTCATGGCAAAGAATCAGTATGAGAGGTGTCTTCCCGATGTTGAATTTGATAGATGCCCATTAGAAATGACTAATGCCTCTAAGAGTTGCCGGACAATAGATTTCAATAATGCGTATGGGAATGGAGAAGTGGGCTTATTTCAGCGGGAAGCTACTCAAAAACAAAATCCTCATGCTAAAAACAGCAGAAATGGAATAACCAAGAGAGGTGAAAATGTGGGACCCATGAAACAGAAAGTTGATTACTTTTGCCATGCTGGTGCAGATCAAATCAATATGAGCCAACTACACAAAACTCTTGTCCCCGCAGAGTTTCAAGCATTTTTCGAGCATCAAGACAAGTCATCAAGTGGAATCCAACATTCTGCTTCTACTTCTGGCAAGCGAAATAGTTCTCAAAACTGCAAATGCATTGGGGATTTGGTGGGGAAGAGGTCCTCTCATAACTGTTTGCAGACCTCAGGATCATGTAACACATGCATGGGCATTCCTCAGCAGAATAAAGATACAAATTATATTTGGTCCTCCATGATGCCAAATCACATGTCTTTTTTGTACAACATTCCTCAAAAGTGTGCCTCTCTATCTACCAATATAGACATCCTTTCAAAGTCTCCTAGTAATGGTCATAAAGAAAATGTGAACAGTGATGGTGACCTGAAGTTTCTGAATCAGAGGATTGCTAGCAGTGGAAAGCAAAATAGGAACTTTGGTTCTGAGATTCTCAGAACATGTGCGGAATATCCTTTTGCATGCAAACATGATGGGATTGAACTTAATAAAAAAACAATGGGATCTTTGGATCTGTATGCTAACGAAACCATACCAGCAATGCATTTGCTTAGCCTCATGGATGCTGGACTAAGGTCCAGTGCACCAATAAATCTGGATGCAAATGCAAAGTTCCTCCAAAGAACTTCACTAGCTCACGATCAAGATCCTAAGGTGTTTTCTAGGCTGGATTCTGGGGCCTACAAAGTCTCCAGCACCATGAAGCATTCATCATATGATCATCGTGGTAAAAATCAATATGCAGAGGATTCCCATAGACATGTTTCTGCCATTCCAGCAGCAGTTGGTCCATCTGCTTCATCATTTCAACATGATAACTGCTTCAAGAATGCCATTGAGTTTACCAGCCATGTTATTCAAGAGAAGATAAAGGGAAAAGGCTCTGATATGCGCCCACAGAATAAAGGATGTATATTACAAAAATCTACATCTCGCGGTGGTAATTTTGGCAGCACTAATTGTGGATCAATTCCAATTCATAGCATGCAAACAATGTTTTTTGGTGCATCAGATCCCGCATTTCCTTTCCAGTATTATGCATTGGAAAATGCAACTAAACACAAGTTGGAGGCCACTAATAGTGCACGACCTGTTAGTCCCCCTAAAAGCAATTCTGTGAATGGAAACTGCAGTGTGAATAGAAACCCTGCTGATTTTAGCGTACCAGAAGCTGGGAATTCATACATGATTGCAGGCGAAGATCTAAAATTTGGAAAGGTGGTTCCTTTTGCAAATGCATATGGCTCACCTAGATTGGTTGGGCAGAAGCGACAAAAAAAACTTCCTACTGTGAAAGAACATCGGCGACATTTAATTTCATGATTGTCCCAGTTTGAATTCTGGTAAGCATTCAAACTTTCTTTTCATGGAAATTGTCTTGAATTTGTCTCACTTTGATTTATGTTTCACTTAGCAGGTAAAGTCTCAGTTGTTTTGCCAGCTTCTTTATAATGAAAAACATACAGGAAGCCTTATGCAGGATGAGATGGTAAATGTCATAATGAAAAATATACAGGAAGCCTTATGCAGGATGAGATGGTAAATGTCAAAGTAGTATTCTGTATACAAGCTGATTTAATTCTGGAAATGTGATTCCATTTACTCGGGGTCTTGCTGAGTCATGAAAGGTGAACTGGGTGTATGGTCAGGTTTGTATATACTCGCATGGGCCTTGACCCGCCACAAGTAATTTTATATGTTGTATTTTTTTTTTTTGGGTATGTTTTCATGTATTTTGTGTGCTCATCATACAAGGCTATTGTATGAAAGGTCTACAACCTAATACTGCCCTCGCCTCCCAAATGGGTTTCCTCGTAACTCCATTCTTGAATTATTTCTTCAACTAAAAAGAAACTGAGAGCAGGATGGTTGATAGGTTTATCGATAAGTTCATAGTCAAAGAGTGCAGTTCTTCATTGTTTTGTTTTATTTTTTATATTTTGGTTTTTGATCTTTAATCTTTGTACTTGTAGAATGAGAAAAATCGGACCATAAATTACTAAATTTTCAGCCTTGTTGGGAAAGAAAAAGCCAGTTAGATGGTTGTGACAAACTTGTACTATTGATTTAATAATAAAAAAAATATTTTGAATCTGGTCCAGAAACTTTGCATTATGCAGCTCTTAAAGCTTCTGAGTCTCTGACTCTACACCCTTGCTGCTAGCATCATCAGCTTAATTTTCTGTACAAGTTGGAGAACTATTATATTGCTCCCAAGACTGTGTGTACAGCAGGTAGAAAGCTTATATTTTTGTTCTTTCTGTTGAGACCAGCATTGACTGATAGCCTTCTGTTGTTCCTTTTCCTTAAACTCCGAAGTTAGTTTCCCTTTCATTTCTCTTTTTGCTGTCTTAGATATCAATACAAAAGATTTTCATGATGAATTATCATGTAGTCTTCTAGGTCAAAGCAACAATGCCACCAAGTTAATTTTGTTGGTTGTTCAAAAGAAGAGCCATCCTGGTTATCAAGATCCAAAGGAAACAGTGAATTTGTTGGTCTAACTAATTCAGCAATGTATTAAGGTTGAAAGATAATTAAATTATTAATTTATTTTGTAGAACTCATTATGTTTGTGTCTCTTCTACCCATTAAAGCAGGAAAAAAGATTGTGATTAATAAATCTAAACTTGAAAATTATATTGAAAAAAAAATCGAGTTTATCAAAAAAGCAAATCTAAACTTTTCTCTTTTTTCACAAGATTTTATGGATCATTCAATGCTTAGTCTTATACAGAACTGTTCATTGCTTCAATACCCCGTCCGACTCGGCCCATCGACTCGCCTATTTTTCATTTTTTTCCCCCCGACCCCACCTACATATTACAGTATTACTCTTCTAAAAACGAGGAATGTGGTGGTGTAATTTTTTCAAATATATATTGAAACATTTGAAATTATTTTTAATTTAATTAACTGATTTTTTTAATTTTTTATAAATTATTTTTTTCAAATCTATTTTAAAAAAAAAACATTTATTTACTTCATTTTACAAAAAAAACAGTTTTCAAAACTCAAAATTTAAAATATAAAATTTTTTTCAAAAAATTCTTTTTCCAAATTCAATATCAAACAGAGCTATACATATACATTGTTTAAAGGTTTGTATCTATAGAAAAATTGGTAATAGATTGTTTCTGTTTAATTAATAATTTCAAAAGTTCTAAATATGCGTATACCTTAAATACTCTTGAAGTACGGCATGCCACATAAAAATAAATTCCTGAATTAGGAGTTCACATATGTAAATTTGTTAAATTGTAAACCTGTTTAATTAATTATATATATAATCAAGAATAATGAATAATGATAAAGGAGAAGAGGGTAAATATTTTTATTGGTTGATTTAGACAGTTTTTTTTTTTTTTTTTAGTTTTATCTTTGACAACCTTTAAAGGGCTCCTTCATCAAAGCCTTTTATATGTAATTATTTTTTTGAATTTCTAGCTCAAAAACTGATTGCTGCAGAAATTCTTTTCTTCCTTATCTAATTTTCTATTGAAAACTCTGTTCATTCTAAAGGCACATTTTATAAATTCTGGTCCTTATCCATTACATTCAGTATATATATAGGCTTCTCCGAACAAATAAAAATCAAAGCTTCTGTATCTAAAAAAAGTACCAAACTCAGCTATTGCAAGAAAGAATGACATAAAGTAGAAGAAAATTGTCTGCTCTGTGACTTAATAAACAAAAGGATATATGTAGTGCTGAATTGTTTAATGGTGTGAATTTTCTTGAAGATCTGTGAATACCCTTTTCATGTGAATGAAGATGTTGAATATCTGCAGACCTTGGATTCTTTATAAACAAGACCTTGTCTGCAAAAATACCCATTTTCTGGGCTACAATGCCAGTCTTCTGAGCATATACATTGCCCTTCCAGGGCACAGCCATCGCTTTTTGCTGCTTCTCTTCCCAACAATATCTCATCAGACCATTCACTAGAGAACATGTTTCCAGGGTCTAATTGCTTCTTTGCTGCAACAAACTTGCCAAAATCAGCATACTTGCTCTGCACCCCCATGAATGCCAGGTTCCTATTCTTCGCCCAATGCGGTTTAGCCCCATATTTGAAGAATGCCATTTGCTCTACTTCTTCCCATATATCTTGGTTTACTCTTGGAGTTGAAGGATCATCAGCTCGATAGTAGTTGAAATCAAAAACTATAGAGTCCTCAGATTGACCTACATAAGCTTCAGAAGCCTTAATGAACCTTATCAGGAATCCATTATAGATATCAACCCCACAGAAATTCTCAGGTTTAAGGTCCCTTAACTTTTTTACATCTCTTACAAAATCTGCAAACTTTGAAGCAGGAAATATTGCTGTTGATTCGTAAAAGAACAGCCCTTTAATTCGAGGATCCCAAGCGCAGGAGCTATCGATTCGTGCTGGTGGTGAATATAAGCAAGAACCAGAAGTCTGCATTTTGCCCTGACGCCCAACTACAGGATACCCTGTAAAGATTAGGCCATTCTTTAACCCGTTGGCTACCAACTTCTTGAACCCCACAAATGAATTTGCAAGCAAGCACTTCCCATTCACATTCTTTGCTTTCTCTAGTGATTTTTCTGCATTAACAAATTTTACAATGACTTGCAGGGATATTACAGATTTACAACACAAATAAAATAAAAGACTAATTACCTGCTGCTCTTGTTGATTGAGATATTAAAATAGAGTTCGATTGAAACCCAAGAAAATCCATCACTCCATCGCCAGTGGCATTTAGAGGAACTCTGTCATCATATCTATAAACAGCTGTATGCATTGATGGGTACCAAGTGATATCACCAAATTCATATTTCTTCCCATGTTCTATGAACATATCCTCTATATGATTATCGTCAGTGAAATTGTATGTTATGCTTCTTTTGAATGCCGGCTCCAGTGACAATTTCACCTATTTATTAATATTATATATTCAGATTTCTACTCTAGATTGAAAAATGGAAGAATTTTCACAAACTTGAGGAGCCAAAGAGTGATTGTTTTCTAAAAGAATTCAATGTGTTTTAGGACTAACCTTAGAGATGACACCCAAATATCCTAAAGAAACTTTAGCAGCCTTAAGCAGTGGATCATTGGGTCCAATGGTGATAATTTTTGCATATCCTTGAGATGATGTAGCTGGAACTACAAGGCTAAGGCCAATAACATGATCATGAACTGCTCCACCTTTCCCCCACCATGAGCTGCCGTGAGCTCCGGTGCTTATAAGCCCTCCTATGCTCACCCCCTCCCAATAAGGAGCTGCCACTAAGCTCAGTCCAGCTTCTTCAACTCTGTCGATCAGCTGGCGCAGACCCACTCCGGAATCTACCGTCACAGCCAAATTAGGTTTGTCAATTTCAATGGCGGAGTCATAATTCAGTGTGCTGATTAGCAGAGAGTTCCCATCATATTGGGGGCAAGCTAACTTGGGTATTGTGTGGGAAAATCTGCTAACCACTTTAACCTTGAGCTTATTTTTATTAGCATATGCTACTGCTGAAAGTATATCTTGTTCGGTTTTTGGGTATGTGACAGTGGGGAAATAACATTCCTCTCGATCGTTCCATGCACCGTAGGAGTTGTGGAGGGTGCAGGCGGTGGCATTGCATTGAACCACCGGCGGCGGCGGCATGGCACCGACACCTCCACCCCACAGGAGGAGGTGCATAGCACCAAGAACATACCGTAAGTACAACATTAGGACAGTTGGTTTTTCATTCTTGCACTTGTGAGAATTTAATGAAACTTGGACGAAAAAGAAGTCAATGCTTTGAAGGGAAATCATAATGCTTTTTGACATATAACTTACCAAAATTCTACGCCAAGATACTGTTATTAGTTCCATCCATATTTTGGATTCTTTTTAATATTCATAAAAAATTAAAATAATTTTATAATAAAATACAAAAATATAGTCAGAAGTGAAAAATTGAACTTATTAAACACATAAAATATAATTTTTTTTTGTTTAATTAATTGAAAGCGTATATTTTTGTGTTAAACTAAAACTAAAGGCAATTATCATATCTAATTTATAATCAATTTCATAAGCTATAAAGTAATTAAGCTAGCATAATTTTTAAATAAATAAAATAAAAGCAAAGATATTTACAAAAGAAAGGAAATATTTTCTTTTAAGGAAATATATTTAAGAAATAATAAGAAAGGAATTGAGGAAAAAAATTGCTTTTTATTTTAAGGAAACTATATCTTAGTTAGGAAGAAGAAAGAAAATTGAGAAAAAATTGGTAAGAAATGAATGCATATTTAATTAAGGAAATATAGCTAAGAAATTGCTGCTTTTCATATTAAAAATTTGATTTGTTTCCCTAAAATCAATTTTATTAATATATTTGGTTATTTTAATAAAATATATCAGATCAGTGATTTTTCCGGTCCAACCGGTTTCATTAGTATCGATATCATTGACAGTGATCTATATATACTCGACACGCTCTAATTTAGTCGAATATCATATTAAAAAGTAAGAGTGATATATTATTATTATTAATTTGAAGGAAATGAATAATGTGGAATGCATATAGAGGGAGATGGTGGCGGTGGTGGTGGAGTTTTCGCGTGGTCTATGTGAATACAGCTATGCTGTATTTTGTTTTAATATATTGAATTTTTTTTTTTTTTTTAGCTGTGAGAAAGGAACTTTTAGTTATTTTAATATATATGAATTTGGATAGGTTTTTAGTTGATAACTTGCTTTCACATTTATTGGAATGATCCTCCACTTTTTGGGTGTGGCTGCTTGATTTTAGGATAATTTTTTTTTCAATGACGAAATATCTGATTTTATTTTATTTAAGTACTAATTTTTCAGTTTTTATTTTTTTTTTCTGTTGAATATTTATTCTTTTAATTCTATCTAATTGATCCCTCAATTTTTTATTTTCCTGTGTTGAATTTTTCTTATGGGAAATAATTGTAACCATGCTTTTAGATCAGTAAAACTCAATGCAAGAAAAATAAAAAAGTTGGAGAACTTAATAAAAACCTGAAAGAAAAGAATTTATATAGGAGTAGATGAAATCTTAGCCTCTTTTCTCTTATTTCTTTTTCAAGTTATTCATTTTCCTCAAGTATGGAGAGGTAATTTTTAGTCTAAAAAAAGAAAATAATTTATATACGAATAGATAAAATTTTAGTTTCCTTTTCTCTCAATTTTACTCTTTAAGTAATATATTTATTTATGTTGAGCTATTCGGATCTAAAAAAGAATTTATTTCTTTTTCTAGCCATCCATATTCCTTGGGTAAGGATGAATGATTTTTGGTCATTCTTAATTTGAAATCACCCATCTATACTTCGAGAAATTCATCTGCCACGTCATTTATAGATCAACCAAATCACTCAATATCATACATTTAATTGTTTTATTTTTATCTTCATATCCACCAATGAAGATAAAAATAAAACAATTAAATGCATATTATTATGTGATTGAATTGATCTAATAGACTCGGCCTATCTAAGAATTTATCATATACTTCTTTTTATCAAGTTGTTATTCCATATAAATTTAGGTTATTTATTTATTTTATTTTTCGTAATTTTGATTTTTTGTCGTTTTATTACATCATTTTATTTTTGTATAGGTAATTCAAATAGACATATTATAATCAATCTAATAAAAATAATAAATCAGATTATGGTTATTATTGTGTTGCGGAAATGAAGTCGTATGTATTCTAGTCACTATAGTATTATTAAATTTATATATATTGAACAGATTTATTATAATATTAATCAGGGTGTTGTGAATTTTTTTACTATTTTAATTTCTATAGTTTTTTTGTATATTTATATCTATATTTCTATAAATGCATTACAAATTTGAATTAATGAAATCAATTTTTTTAAAAAAAAGGAATTTATACAGCATGCAATGCATAATTAATAATTATGAGGCGCACCACTTAAAAAGTGGTAAAACCAATTTTGGCAGAAAAGGATCGCTTCCTACCTCATAATAAGTGGGACTGTGGGAGCGGAAACCTGAAGCATCAACGTGGAAATGTTTTATACCTAAGGATTTTCTATAGATTTCTATCAAATTTATTGTTTTGCTATTTAAAAAAATATTTAAATTCATGAATTTTATACTAATAGCCGAAATTTATATTTTTTTTAAAATTACCTATGCATTTATCCCTTATTTTTTTTTTTTTTGTTGAACTTTTGATCTTTCTTGTTTTTTTCTTAATATGCTAATAGCTTCACCGCAGATAATTTGTGCAGAATTCTTCATTGTCGCCGAAGCAAAAAGTAGATGATAACAGTGGAAGAAAGGTTGATCATTTATATATTCAAATGTGAAATCCTTGAATTAAAAGGATCGCAAACACAAGGCAACAGATGATTCTTTCATAGCTGATTTATCTGTTGGATCAAAGCAGGTGCTCCCTGTCGCGATTGACAAGTTCATTTCTCCTTCTTTTCAGTGCTGTCTACCGTTTTCACTTCTTTTTTCTATTACGGATTTATAATGTGGCTGTCAGAAGAGTAAACCCATTTTTGGTTTCTTTCATTTAGGAGATGAGTGAAAATCTAATTCAATCCTTCAAATTTGGAGTCAGCGGCAATTTTTTTTTTTTTTTTTTTTTTATCTAATAGAAAATCAAATTCAATCTGTCAAATTCGTTTAACCACATAATTAATTGCCATTACTTTTATCTAAATTACAGATTAAGGCAATATATTCTTCGTCTTCTTCTTCTTTTTTTCCTTAAAAAAACAATTTGAGTAATTCAACCAAAGTATTCTCAAACTATACTCAAGATAGATCCAAAGTATTCTCAATATATTCCCAAGGAATTTCCAAGGTATACTTAAGATATTTTCTAGGTATATACAAAGTATTCTCAAAATATATTCAAGATATTTCAAAAGATATCGAACCAAAATATATTCAATATATACCAGAAATATAATGAAGTGATTTTTTGAGTTTTAGTAATTTTGTAATATTTTTTTAGGTGTTTTTATTAGTTATGAAAAGAACTTTAAGTGTCCTAATATTTTAAGAATTTTTTGACATTTTTGAAAAATTCTCATTTTTCTTCTAGGGGTTCTTGGCCTATTCTTCAACTTAATTTGTCCATTGAAAATCTTTTAGATAATAATAATAATAATAATAATAATAATAATAATAATAACACCACCGAGAAATCCATGTTCCTTCAATTTATATTGATTATTTTATGTTTTAACTATTCAATCTGGATTTAAGTCGACAATGTACATATTTATTAAGTTTAGAGAAAATAAACTCTTATCAACTTATCTTATCATTTAAAAAAATAATATATTTTTTTAAATTTTCTTCTTATATTGCCATGTTATATTATAAATTTTTCAATTCATTTACCACAATTGTCTTGTTAAATATGTTTTGAAATTTTATAATAAATATTTAAAAGAAAAGTAAAAAAAAATTAAAATGAATTTATGCCAACACCGAACTCATTACTTTTATCATATCATATTTATATATAAAAGTGAGGACAGACAAATTTATAAAAAAAAAAAACAAAATTGGTTATATTAGTTAATTGGATTAATTTTATTATTTAATAATTTATTAATGAATAATATTAATAATTCGGAAATCCAATTTTATTAGTACTACATAACTATATTTTATATATAAAAAATATGTAACTGACACTAAAAAGAAAAAAATAATAATTCAATAAAAAAATATTAGAAAAGCTCTGTGAAACAATAAAATTATATTATTTTAAATATTTTTTATTAAAATATTAAATATTTAAATTATGTTATTTTATTAATTTTTATTACTTATCAACTTGATTAACTTAATTATTTAATATTATTAGGTATTTTAATTATTTATTATTTTGGATAAAAAATATTAGTTTTAATATGTTTGTGAATTATATTATTTTATTCATTTTAATATAAATTTAGTATCAATATTATTTTAATTAGATATATTTTTATTTTATATTATTTTATTCTCATATTATTATTATTTTAAATAATTTTCTATTAAAATATTTTATTGTATTAATTTTATTACTTATTAAGTTAATTAATTTAAATATTAATAAATAATTAAATAATTTAAAAATAATAAAAATATATTATAAATAATGAATATGTTATGATCAATTAAATTATAATTAATAAATCAATAAATTTATCACTATAATTTATCGTACATAATTTATTATTACTAGAATAGTAAAATATTTACTATTTCTATTTTATGCATCGCTATTAATAATAAATAAATTAGTAATTTGAAATAAATATACATTTTTATAATTCATTAAAAATAAAAAACAATAAAAAAATAAAACAAATTAATAAAAAAACTATATATATATATTAACTATATAGTAAATGATGACGAATTCAATATTTAATAATTGCGTGTAAAATAAGTTAACTAAAAACTAGTATACCTAATATAAGATATTAAACAATGCCTAAATTTATTTAATTTTAGGAAAAAAAAAATAAAGGCAGAAAATAGAAATTACTATGCAAAAGCTCCATTGCTAGATTTGAATTAAGCTTCTGTAGGTTCTGTATCTCCATCAGATCATATCATATTCGTTCATTTCCATCATGGGTTACATCCAGCCGTCCATACTCTTCAAGAGCCTTCAAGAGCTGGGTCCCTTTCCTTCTCGCTCTCGGTGTGCAGTCCTCATGTAATGCCAACGCAACCGCACGCGCCACCTCTTCTGGAGGCGCGTGCTGCTGCTCCTCCTCCGACCCCCCGCCACCACCGCCGTAAACCACTGCAAGCGCGCTTAAGGCATACTCTTTCCCCCTTCCCGCCATTTTCCCCATCATAGAAACCATCACTGGCACGGCCAATGCGTGAGCCCGCAGCTCCGCCGCCCCTTCCGCCACAGTACAGGTTAGCTCCAAGGCCGCTAAAGCCCGCTCCGCAGCGGGCCCCTCCAATTCCATCGCAACTTCAACAACCGCACCAACCGCCCCAGCCTCCACTGCCACGTGGCGGTTACCCTCTGCCAAGCAAAGGGCTAACAGGATTTTCGTGGCAGGTTTCGCTCCCGCCTTATTTTTCAAATTCGCCACTACACCGTGCATAAGCTCAGGCGAACATACCTGGTCGGACGGCGGGTTCGGAACTAAAGAGCGTTCTAAGAGGTAGAGCGCCGCGAGCTTCTCTGATTCCGACCCGGAAGTGAGCTGAAGCTCCGTCGAATGGAAGAGCTCTTGGAGTTTGGCGGAATGAATCGGCGGCTGCCAGGGTTGCGGAGGGTGAGAGAGAATGCTGTCGCCTTGGGGTTGAGTATCGGGGGGATTTGGTGAATGTTGGTGAGCAGGAGAGGCAATGAGAGGGAATCTCCACTGCGTGAAGCTCTGAGAAGTGGAAGAAGAAGAGGACGAGGAGGATTCGGGTGGTGGGGCTCTCAGAAGTGGCTGCGGCGACAGAAGGGAGGGAGGTGGAGACGGAGGAGGAGGATTAGAGGATGGTAAAGGCGAAGGAGCGGAGGAGGAGGAGAGGGGGAGAGAAGGAGAATGAGGAGCTGTGGGACTGAGAGCAGATTGGGTGCAGTGACGAAAGAAGCCACAAGAAAAAAAGGGACGAGGCTGCGTTTTGAGTTTTGGGTGGTGGGTTTTCATGGTGAGTAGCTTACTTAGCTCTTACTCTGCGATAAAGAGAAGTTAGAACGAAGAGAGGAGAGCATGGGTTGAAATATATAGGAAAGCTGAGATAATATATATATTAACGATGAAGAAACTGTAAAGATTAATCATGGAAGAGAGAGAAACAAGAGACTGAGACTGAAAAATTTGCAGAAAGCACCGCAACATTATTCACCATATATGTGTCAGAAACCCCAGAAGAAGCCAAATTCTTCAAGTACCAACTCATGTGCTCTTTTTTTACTTGCATGGTAGATAATTTATGCTCATCTTTGGAGAAAAACCAGAGATGCTTCTGAGGTTAGTAAAGAATGAGCTGGTTTAGGATTTTTCTGTTTTGTTTGTGATATCTTCTTGCTCTGATTATATACTTATGCTCTTGCATTTATAAGAAAGCAAGGACATGAAGATGAATTGGGTACAGTTTCAGCATTAATCACTTGCTATGATAGGTCCTTTCAACTTCGAAATCACTGTGGCATTTCCCAAAACTCCCAACTTTGGAACCACTCGTGATTCAACACAAGCATCGTTTTTTTGCTTCTCAATCCCCTCCTACAAAATGATTAATCCCAAAATCAATCAATGATGGACTTGTTCCCAAATTCTCCATGCATTGAATAATTTAATTATTTTACTAGATAACCCCAAACACAACCTAATATCTATCTATCTATCTATCTCTCCACTGTCACTGCAGTACGGACAGTGCTCTGGCCAAAATAACCTCCGAGAAAAACGACGTCGTTCACTCATTTTTATCCTGCTCGCCTCTCTTCTCAGATTAGGCCGCTAACCGCCGACCATTTGCTTTTGCATCTGTGCCTTTTACTTTCCACTCCATCCATATCAGATCTATGTTCTTTTAGTTTCCTGTTGATTCTTTCGTTTTTCAGGTTTTTTATTAATCGTGTTGTATAAGTTTCTCTCTCTTTTCTGAGTTTCCTCTCTTCCTTCATTATCAAGTATGTGTTCTTTTAGTTTTCTGTTGATTTCTAGCTTTCTTTTTTCAATCGTGTTGTATAAATTTGATTTCTCTTGAAGCTATGGAGTAAGAATCTAAGTTTGCTGAACTCAACAAAGTCTATAGAGGTTTGTTTTTGCAATTCCTCCTTCAATGAAACCGCTCAACTTCTGCATTTAGATGCTTTTTGTTGTTTTCATTCTTCTACTTTTCTCTGCTCTAAAAGTAACTAAAGGTCCGTTCTTTTTCTAAAATTACGATCTTCTTCTTTTATTTTTCTCTCCGTTTCTTCCATGCCATTACCATTCTGGATTAATAACTGCGACGAAGATTAGAAGAAATAGAAGGCAGCCATGGCGGCAGGTAGAGAGTGAGTCTAAACCACTCTTTCACAATTGCTGTAGTCGCTGGGTGAGTGAGCCTAATTTTGGATGTTGTTATCTCTTTTGGTTTTTTTATTTTTTATTTTTAAGCTTATAGGGTGCAATCTCATGCCCAAAATACAGCTAATGGGTACATGACTAAGAGGCTTCTCACCGGAGAAGTCAATGTCTACAGGAAGGTTGAGGTATACTCTATTTTTCTACATATTCGCACTTATTTTAATGGTTTATAGTGTGTATTTGTCACATTGTGGTTGACTAGGGGTTTGACATTGGAGATGATGGTGTTGTGATAATCTGATGATATATGAAATGTTTAATTTTTTTCAGAAATGGAATAAATAGATATTAAAACAGACAGCATATTATTTGTTTTGCTTCATATTTGCATTTGCTTTTGTGGTGTTTACTGTGTATCGACAACATTATATTTGATATGGGTTTTGACAATGGAAAATGACGGTGCTATGCTGATTTTATGATAAATGAAAATGCTTGATTTGTATAAATAGGATGAAAATGGAAACTAGAAGGAAAACATCGTGTTTATGGAAGTTACTTTGGGTTTTAATTAAGATTTCTTTTTAAGTTATTTGTTCAGTTTCGTTCTAATGAATGTGCATAACTCATAGAGTTGCAGGGGACTTTTTTTTAGTAATGGTTACTCTCAGTTGGATTTGGTGGTCATCTAATATTTGGTTTGTTTTTTTACGTGATTTTTGGTGTTCAATTTGTGTTTATAATTATGGTTTAATGATAGTTGAGTTGTCTATTTCCAATTGATGGAAATTTTGGGGGAAATGGAAAGGGAATGTTCTGGTCTGTTAATTACATTTTAGTACAGGCAATACTTATGTTTAAGCTTATGATGAGTATATGTTGGAGACACATAATCTGAACTTGAGAAATTATAGTTTAATGTGGCTTGATGATGGCATGTGTGCAAAGTCATTGGTAACATGTTACCTGATATTATTTTGAATTTCCATGTAAATGAAATCTTTTTTTTATCTTAAAAGTAACAAAACCTACTTTGAGATTTCGAATTTGGAAGGTACACAAAGTTTACACTAGATTCATGAGTAATTATGTATTCTGATATGCAGAATGATTTTGTATGCTAGGTTTCTACAGTTGAAGGATCACTCAAGTACAAACATATATTCGGCTATTGGGATCAGTTTTTTGAATTCGAGACTAATAAACCCATATATGGACTGTTTTTTCAATTTTGTTTCTTTAGCTCGCTACATTGCTCTCTTTCTTGAAGCTTTGTTATTTTGTGTCTTTTTTCTTAGCTGTACTCTGTTAGAAGCGTAAATGTCCATTCTTTTTTAAAATATCTTGACTAGATTGAACTGATAAAAGGTTTGATATATTTTTGTCATGCTTTATGATAATTTATTTAATTGTTAGTGTTTTGAGTTGTTTATTAAATGAAACATCTGAATTTTCCCCCCGGCAACTGCTAGTAATATCTATGCTTCAGTCCTCCAGGTTAATTAGGATTATGAAAATGAAACTACAACGTAACCAACAAGTTACAATAAACGAACAAAATCAGAAATGATTTTTCTTTAGGATATCTGACTTGCAACATTAGCACCCTGAACTTTGATAACTCCTAATGTAATAAATGCAACTAAATATGGCCAAGCTACAAAGGTCAGTCATGATTACAAGCTCGGAGTGGATCTCCTAATCCAATTCCAACAAAAAAAAAATCAAGCCAAAGCTTTTCTTTTATTCCTAAAAGTGAAACAGAAAAATTTTTATAGCACATACAGGGTAGAAAATCAAACTCACCTCCACTTATCCCGTAGTTCTTTCTTCTCTGATAAAATCCCAGTGACAAGTATTGCCACAACAAGTGCAACAATTGTTATGAGCAACAAGGCGTAGCTAAAATCCTCGGTAAGGGAATCGTATGTCCTCGAGGGTGCAAGGCGAGTGAAAAAGAGATCCACACCATATGCAAATACAAGTGTGTTTGATTCAAGTTTAGCAGGCACAGTTACTATGCCTCTAAGACCCTCCACTTGAAAGGCATGTGTAACATACGACTGCAAAATAATTTTCATATTAGTTTGAAAAACTGGGGGAAGAATAATGTAAAAAAGTAGAAATCACCATTCACAAAAGCATAAAAGCAAACAAGACCCTGAGTTGATACACTGAAATAGTTTAAGTTGGCCTAAATCTAGCTTTGTTGTATAATCACAGCTTATAAGTTGCAAGCGGACATGCCTTGGCATAGAGAAATTCTCCAAGCCAGTGATGTCTACATGTATGAGTGTCTGTCTACAGGTTTGGACACCTCAGTCGGTCCTAAGAACAGCAAATCCAATTTTTTCTTCTGGGGTTGAAATTAAGACTTTATTCTAGATTCTTCCCTTCAAAAATCCTACTAGTAGGAGTGCTTGTATGTATTTGACAGAATTAAGTGCATAAATCCTTCTCATTTTCTTTTCCTGGTCAGTCTCAGAGATTAAATCTGACTGGGTTCCTTCAGTCACTCACCTCCCAAGAGAATGTTCTTACATCAGTATTTTTTGTAAAGTTTAATCAAGGTTGGTCCAGTATTTATGCAACCAAAATTTTATTTTTTAACAATTCTCATATTTCTAACATATACAGCATAAAGTGCATCCAAAAATCTGTCAGGTTTTACTCAGTTCCAACAAATCTGTTGAAGCTGGGTCATTATCAGCTTATTTGGACACTTACAGCTAAATGTATCATTGATTTCAACTTCTGAACTAAGACATAAAGCATGATCATTCTTTATATATAAACTATTGCAGAATCAATCTCTCGATAACCATACACTTGAAGATATTGTAAAGGCATGAAAGTCCAGAGCCAACAAAATTGACAGTGTACTCTCAAGAAAACAATAAAATCAAGCAATGATGCTAAGATTACAGAGGAGGTGCATTAGAATAAGAGGAAGAAATATGCAACTAACCTGAGGAATTATTGGCAATGCATCTGTAAGAGGTATAATTCCCTCTTCCCTCTCTGCTTGTGTGGGGTTAATTGACCGACGAGGATCCAAGAAGCGCTTATCAAGTGCCAAAACCTGTAATTCCATTCATTTGCAGTCAGTGCAAAGTGCCTATATTTCCACAAGGTACAAAAGTAACTAAACAAGAACAAAAATCTAAGGCTCACAAAAGAAAGCAGGAAATAACTTGGAATTTCAGCTTGTTATAAGATTTAAACCAACCTGATCACCAATAGTACCAATAAGCAACTGCTTTGAAGTTATACCCTTGGCCGTAGATGTAACAGCTATTGCTTTGATAGAATGCGTAAAAAAGTACGACTGTGACTTTGTTATGATCTCCGGCCGAGAATATGAAGAAATACGAGAAGTGAGATTATGCTTTCCAAGAACAAGCTTCCAAACATCTTTATTATCCTGCAATCAATTTGCCAAAGTTGAATTTTTCAGAACCACAACATACATAAATATTACAGTAAATTTTCTAGATCATATGCTTACTGCTCGAGACTGATCATAAATTTCAATGACTGACATCTCATATCTGTGTGCTCGAAGATTAAAGTAGTGGTAGACTACCCAGTTTTCGCTAAAAACCTGCTAAAAGTCAAGATGCATAAGGCAAAATATTCTGACTCAACAAAGAAACTTAGAAGAAACATAAAAGAAACATACCGCATGGACTGGACCATGTGCACCGTGATGAGTCATGCGATGCAATATGCGACCAGTTATGGTATCAATAAGATATGCAACCAACCAAGATTCCTCTGGAGTGGCAGATCCAATACCTCCAATGGCTTTTGGTGCAACAGTCACCATGAAAAGTAGATTTTTTGATATATATTTATAAATCACATCCTGGTCTGCTATAGCCTTTGCTTGAGTATGAACCACCTGGAGATCATGATCAGAAGGAGCGTTTACAACTGAAATATATAATAGCAAAGCATGCATAGACATCTCTCTATGGAGAAAATTTCCATCTCAAAGAATGGACACTGGAAGTAGCAATCCTAAAGTATGTCACTTATTATTCTACCACCGCAGACTTGCTATAATGGCTACAAGTGTAACAAAATTATCTGTCTCGACATGC
>CATIWF010051891.1:0-11975 GCA_949630135.1 Balakata baccata
TAAATTAATTAGACAGTTGAGATATTAATTTAATTATCGATATTGTACAAAGGATTACTAAGTAAAGAAATCAATGCAGCATGGATCAAATTTATATTAATCTCTTACAATATACAATTATGGAGTTTCTAGTCTTTATATATATAGTTTTTATGAGAATTTTAAATAAATGTCATTTTAATCATATCATATGTATTTATATAATTTTTATAAATAATCACAGAAGACATAAATACAAATTATTTTATGATTAAATAATTGTGTTTCACAGTTAATAAATAAAATTGGACACTTTATTTATGTTTAGACTGTAGTAAATTCATTGAATGATTTGTCTTGATCATGTATGAATTTACTTATATAAATTGTCTACATAGAACATGATAAAAAATGAGATTTAATAATTTTAAATAACTGTCAGATTTATTAAATCTCATATGCATTGATTTTACTATAATCTTAATCTTGAGTTAATTACAATTTCATATTTATAAATATTAATTCATTTGAGTTACTAATGAGTGAGACTTAATTAAAAGTCAATATTCTCAATAACTTGGTGAGTGTATTAATGAATTGTGATAATTATTAATTAACAATATAGAATTTGTACTAAAATATTTCTTGATGTTTTTTCAGTACTTGATCATTAAATTCTTTGGACAAAGTGTGTTAACAATAATTATAAATTAGTTTTTATAATGAAATTGTTGAAATATGATCATTAGAGAAAATCAGCAAGTATTAAGGTATAAAATGTAATTAAATTAATTGGACAGTTGAGATATTAATTTAATTATCAATATTGTACAGAGGATTACTAAGTAAAAAAATCAATGTGGCATGGGTCAAATTTACATTAATATCTGACAACATACAATTATGGAGTTTCCAGTCTTTTAGTGGAATAGTTTGGAATTAATAATTGAACCTATTTAATTATAGGTAAATTATTAGTAACCACTATTGTATGTACCCATATGATCCTCGGGTTAGCTCATTTAATTGATTGTACCATTACATATTTTGCCAATAGTAAGTTGAGTCTTGAGTCCACAAGTGAACAAAAATTAATATCTTATTGAATGATATGTGGAAAATAATATTTATTAGATAATTATTTTAAATTTTAGAAATTCTAATTTATAAGAAATTTTATCTTGATTGGAAATAATCTAAGTGATAAAATTGAAATCATTTATTTATTTTCTATTTAAATGAAAATAAGATAATGAATGATTTTTTATTCTAATTAACAAATTCTATTCAAAATAGAATTGTAAATTAGATTAAGAGTCCATATCTACCAAGAGATATTTTGGCTTTGGTATTCTTAAGTTTGTTGGTCACAAACTTAATAAAATATATATTTTTTTGGTGGAAGAAAGGTTTTTAGCCGAGAAAAGTAGAGAGAAAAGAAGAGAATGGGAGAAAGAAAAGGAGAAAGAAAAGGAGAGAAAGAAAAAAAAATATTTTTTGTTCTTTCAATAAGAAAAATTAAAGCTATCACAAGATGAAGAAGTTAAGTGAAAAAATAAATAATTTCTATTTTCTTTATTAGTTTTGACCTTTATTGTTCAAATTGCTAATTACTTAATTTTGTAGTGCACAAAGTGTTTACTCGTCTAGTATAATCAAATTTGAGAATAGCTCGGAAGATCTGTGTGAACGGGATCGTTAGCAAGATCTTGTATGCACGTTAACCTCTATCATCAAAATATACGATTTCTGTTAATAAATTATTTTGTATATAATATGAGACGGTCTCATTCGAGGGAATTTTTCTACTGCGTTTTATTTGATAAAATTGTTTTATCAAAAGGTTTTATAAATTTTAAAAATATCTCCTTCAATTGGTATCAGAGCCAACTCATATTTATATATAAAGTAATTAAATGAAATCTGCAATTTTTTAATTATTGTATTATGTATGTGTTAGATGAGTGGCACTACAATCTAATTTTATCATTATTGATCATATATTTATTGGCAAGTTGTGGTTAATTATAATGATTTAATTATGATTTGCCTCAATTCATGGTAGATTTTTTGCTTGTATTTAATTTTGGAATTGTAACAAGAAGGGTGGCCTATCATCACCATGTTTCCTTCTTGTATTTATTTATTAATATATTTATTATACATCTTTATATGAGATATAGTTGTTTCTTGCATTGACAATATATATCGAAAGAAAGAGATTGTTGCTGCTATGAGATCAAAAAGAAGAAAATGGACTTGGGTTGTTAAAGCTACTATGGTAGCATGTTTAAAAAAGAAGAAAAATATCAAGTCTGTTAATGCAAGATGGATAGACTACAAGAAACAGAAATTATAGAAAAAGATGGAGATATACAAGTCAAGTTATTTATTTAAATTTTGTCTTGTATTTTTCTCCAGAAATCCATGGATTGAGGCTATTTAAATTATTATGTGTGAAATAATATGCCATATAGACTAGTAAGTGCCACTCTATGCATCATAATACATGATTTGTAAGTGTGATTCTAATATATAAATATTGTTTGGATATTACATGTATATAATAATATTAGATATCATCTAAGATATTATTATTATTATTATTATTATTATTATTATTGAGATATATGTAATTAACAATAATATTTTAATCAAGGAATTTGTTAAGTAAAAATAAAAAATTTCAAAATATTGAGTGGGAGAGGAAACATTCAGGATAATTTTTCCACGGGCTCCATTGTTAGTCCATTAATAAGATTATATGTACCTTGATTTCATGATACAGTGATGCTCCATTCGAAGGGTATATATTAGATATTTTATATGATTGGATTTCGTAAGATAAAATTAAAATATTTTTTTTATAAAAATTGTTCACCCCAATGGTGGCTATTTTTTGGATAAAAATATTTAGATTGAAATAATGGTTATTACACTCAACTAAAATTTATTATTAACCTTCCCTACGAAGCTCTGTTAATAAATTTTAGGCCTAAAGGGATAACGGTAATTACTTATCAAGAGTACTTGATAGGAAATAATCCAATGGATAATTGGGTCTAATATGTTTAGGCATGACTTCCACTACGGATAGCTTGCTAAGATGAGATATTAGATTATTGTTGCAATGTAAATAATGTCTTTATTTGGTTTTTGGCATTTATTAAATATTTCATATTTAATTTTAAAATTCTCATGCAAAATTATTTTATTTTCAGAAAATGGCATCCCTTAATCCACTCACTATCATTCTTAATCAAAATAAATTAACAGGTGAAAATTTTGTGAACTGGAAGAGAAATTTATTTATAGTTCTCACTGTTGAGGATTACAAATACTGCCTTACCCAGTCTTGTCTTGAGGTCCCTACTGATGATGCACATAGGAACTAGAGGAGGCCATATGAGAAATGGCAAAAGGCCAATGAAATGGCTAAGGGCTACATATTAGCCTCGGTTTCTAATGTTCTTCAGACACAACATGCTACAATAGAGATAGCTGTTGAGATCATGGCTAGCCTTGAACAAATGTTTGGGAAGAGCACACGATCAGCAAGGCAAGCTGCATTGTGTGGTATTTATAATACCAAAATAGGAAAGGACACTAGAGTTCATGATCATGTGTTGAAAATGGCTGAATATTTTAATGAGGCAAAGATTCAAGGAGCCCATGAAACTAAAATAGATATGGTGCTCGAATCTCTACCAGATGCATTCAATGAGTTCAAGGTTAATTATAACATGAACAAGATGAAGCTAACCATGGTTGAAATTATGAATGAACTTCATTCAGCTGAAGAGATTTACAAATCTAAAAAACCTCAAGGAATTTTATTTCTTGCTAAGGATTCTTCTAAGGGGAAGCTGAAAGGCAAGCCCCAGAATAAGAAGAAGAAAGCTGGGGAAAAGAAGCCACCTTGCACCAAGAAGGATGGAAAGCCTAAGGGCAAATGTTTCAAGTGCGGTGTTAAGGGACACTGGAAGAAAGACTGCCCCAAGATTGTGAAATCAGGTAAGGGGAATCTTTTTGTTATTGAGGCTTGTTTTGTTCAGAATTCTACATATACCTGGATTGTAGATTCTGGTGCAACAAATCATATTTGTAATTCACTTTTTTGGTTTCAGGAAACCAGGAAGCTAAGTGAAGGTAGTATGAAGCTGCGGATGAGAACTGGTCAATATGTGTCAGCGCAAAGAATTGGATCAGTCTCTTTAAATTTTAATACTAGGACTTTGTTTTTTAATAATTTTCTTTATATTCCAGACATTAAGAGGAATTTAATTTCAGTAGCTTGTTTACTTAAACAAGGGTATACTGTAAACTTTGATTCTTCAGTTTCTATTTTTATGAATAATAGTTTAATTTGTCTTGGTACATTGATGGATAATTTATATCATTTAAGTCCTAAGATCCATGTTGTGCATGACACAAAAATTGATGATGAACATTTGCATATATCTAAGAAAAAGAGAGTTTCTCTCAACCAAACTTACCTCTGGCATTTACATTTGGGTCATATAAATCCTAATAGGCTACAATTGATAATCAAAGATTAACTTTTAAGTCCATTAGAATTTGAATCACTACCAACTTATGAGTCCTGTTTAGAAGGAAAAATGATAAAAAGGCCATTTTCGGCTCAAGGAGAACGTGCCACTGTATGTCTAGAATTGGTACATACAGATGTATGTGGACAAATGAATGTACAGGCCCGAGGAGGATATGAGTATTTTATCACATTCACTGATGATTACTCAAGATATGGTTATGTTTATCTAATGCGCCATAAGTCTGAAGCTTTTGAAAAATTTAAAGAGTTTAAGGCTTAGGCAAAAAAGCAATTAGATAAAAACATAAAGAAACTTTGATCTGATCGAGGTGGTGAATATCTCTCTGGAGAATTGAAGAATTTTTTTTTGTTGAGAATGGGATTATATCTCAATTGACAGCTCCAGGTACACCATAACAAAATGGTGTTGCTGAAAGAAGAACAGAACTCTATTAGATATGGTGAGATCAATGCTCAGTTATTCTACCTTACCAATCTCTTTTTGGGTGTATGCCTTAGAAATAGGAATGTATCTTTTGAACTTAGTTTCATCTAAATCAGTGCCTAAAACCCCTAAAGAACTATGGTCAGGTCGTAAATCTAGTTTGTAACATATCCATATTGGGGTACTCCAACACATGTGCTAAAACCTAAGGTAGATAAGATGGAATCTCGTTCAGAAGTTTGCATGTTTATAGGTTATCCTAAAGGAACAAGAGGAGGTTTATTCTATAGTCCTGAGGATAGAAAAGTGCTAATTAGCACTCAGGCTTCTTACCTAGAACAAGACTATATGAATAATTTCAAACCAATGAGCAAGGTAGTTTTGGAAGAATTATCTAGTGATCTGATTGATGTTCAAAATTCTATACCTGTTTCTCAACAGGAAGAAGAAGATCAATCAGAAGATCATAGGATTATCCCCGATGAGCAATAGCCTGTAGAGCCTCGTCGTAATGGGAGGATAACTAGATTACTAGTTAGGTACATGTTGTTAGGAGAAACCTATAAGGCTATCCTAGATCAACAAGTGCAAGATCCTCCTAGTTACAATAAAGCTCTAAAGGATGAGGATGCTCAGGAATGGAAAAAGGCTATAAACCTAGAAATGGAATCCATGTATTCCAATAAGGTTTGAGAACTTGTAGAGGCACCAAATGGAGTAAAACCTATTGGATGCAAATGGATATACAAGAGGAAGAGAGGAATAGATGGGAATGTGGAAACATTCAAAGCAAGATTGGTAGCGAAAGGGTACACTCAGAAAGAGGGAATCGATTATGAGGAAACCTTTTCACTAGTTGCCATGCTTAAATCCATCATAATTCTACTTTCTATTGCTGTAGTGTTAGATTATGAAATCTGGCAGATGGATGTTAAAACTGCTTTTCTTAATGGAAATCTAGAAGAAGACATCTATATGCAGCAACTAATAGGGTTTATAGACAAAGGTCAAGAACACATGGTTCGCAAGTTGTAGAGATCCATTTATGGATTGAAGTAATCATCCCGATCATGGAACATCAGGTTTGATCAAGCGATTAAATCATTTGGATTTAATCAAAACATTGATGAACCTTGTGTTTATAAGAAGATCCAAGGTAAATCTGTAGTCTTTTTGATTCTTTATGTGGATGACATTCTACTAATTGGAAATGATGTAGGGACGTTATCTACTATTAAGAGTTGGTTGCCAAATTAGTTTGATATGAAGGACTAGGAGAAGCTAGTTATATTCTTGGGATTAAATTACTCAGAGACTGGAAGAATAAAACTATAGCTTTCTCTCAAGTTGCTTACATTGATAAAATTTTGGCTAGATTCAAAATGGAAAATTCCAAGAAAGGCTTCTTTTTACCTTTCAGACATGGAATTACATTTTCAAAGGATCAATCACCTAAGACTCCTAAGGAAATTGAGCAAATGAGAAGGATTCCTTATGCAAAAGCTATAGGAAATCTCATGTATGCTATGTTGTACACTAGGCCAGATATTTGCTTTGCAGTTGGAATGGTCAGTCGATATCAATCTAACCCTAAACTTCAACATTGGATTGCAATCAAGTATATTTTAAAATATTTAAAAAGAACTAGAAATTATATGCTTGTATATGCCAATGATGACCTTTTACCAGTGGGATATACAGATTCTGACTTTATGTTAGATAAGGATTCTATAAAGTCAACTTCAGGATATGTGTTTACTATGGGAGGTGGAGCAGTAAGCTGGAGTAGTGTGAAACAAAGTTGTGTTGCAGACTCCACAACTGAAGCTGAATATGTGGCTGCATCTGAAGCTGCAAAGGAAGCAGTTTGGCTTTGCAAATTCCTACAAGATCTTGAGATGGTACCTCTAGCCTCTACCCCTATTAAGCTATATTGTGATAATAGTGGTGCATTAGCTCAGTCAAAGGAACCAAGAAACCATAAGAAGCAAAAACACATTGAAAGAAAATTTCATTTGATTAGAGAGATTGTACAGAGAGGAGATGTAGAAGTCACCCAAATTGCTTCAACAAATAATTTGGCGGATCCATTTACAAAGACTTTAGCTGGGAAACCTTTTAACTCACACTTAGAGTCTATGGGCATGCTTGAGATGCTTTGAGAGCTAGTGGGAGATTGTTGGGATTATATGCTCTTCAAAGCATATTATATATATATATATATATATATATATATATATATATATATATATATATATATATAAATTTTAAATAAATGTCCTTTTAATCATATCATACGTATTTATATGATTTTTATAAATAATCACAGAAGACATAAATACAAGTTATTTTATGATTAAATAATTGTATTTCACAGTTGATAAATAAAGTTAGACACTTTATTTATGTTTAGATTGTAGTAAATTTATTGAATGATTTGTCTTGATCATATATGAATTTACTTATGTAGTTTGTCTACATAGAACAAGATAAAAAATGAGATTTAATAATTTTTAAATAACTATTAGATTTATTAAATGTCATTGGCATTGATTTTACTATAATCTTAATCTTGAGTGAATTATAATTTCATATTTATAAATATTAATTCATTTGAGTTACTAATGAGTGAGACTTAATTAAAAGTCAATATTCTCAATAACTTGGTGAGTGTATTTATGAATTATGATAATTATTAATTAACAATATAGAATTTGTACTAAAATATCTCTTGACAGATTTTCAGTACTGGATCATTAAATTCTCTGGTCAGAGTGTATTAACAATAATTATAAATTAGTTTTTATAATGAAATTGTTGAAGTATGATCATTAGAGAAAATCAGTAAGTATGAAGGTATAAGATGTAATTAAATTAATTGGACAGTTGAGATATTAATTTAATTATCGATATTGTACAAATGATTACTAAGTAAAAAAATCAATGTGGCATGGGTCAAATTTATATTAATCACTGACAACATACAATTATTGAGTTTCCAGTCTTTTAGTGGAATAATTTGGAATTAATAATTGAATTTATTTAATTATAGGTAAATTATTGGTAACCACTATTGTATGTGCCCATATGATACCCGAGTTAGCTCATTTAATTGATTATACCATTACATATTTTGCCAATTAGCAAGTTAGGCCTTGAGTCCACAAGTGAACAAAAATTAATATCTTATTAAATGATATGTGGAAAATAATATTTATTAGATAATTATTTTAAATTTTAGAAATTTTAATTAAATTTAAAATAGATAAATTATCTCATAAGAAATTTTATTTTGATTAGAAATAATCCAAGAGATAAAATTGAAATCATTTATTTATTTTCTATTTAAATGAAAATAAGATAATGAATGATTTTTTATCCTAATTAACAAATTCTATTCAAAATAGAATTGTAAATTGGAATAAGAGTTCATATCTACCTAGATATATTTTGGCTTTGGTATTCTTAAGTTTGTTGGTCACAAACTTAAGAAAATATATATTTTTTTGGTGGAAGAAAGGTTTTTAGCCGAGAAAGCTAGAGAGAAAAGAAGAGAAAGGGAGAAAGAAAAGAAGAGAAGGAGAGAGAAATTTTTTTTTTTTTTTTTGGTTCTTTCAATAAGAAAAATTAAAGTTATCACAAGATGAAAAAGCTAAGTGAAAAAGAAAATAATTTCTATTTTCTTTATTTATTTTGACTTTGATTATTCAAATTGCTAATTACTTAATTTTGTAGTGCACAAGGTGTCCACCCGTCTAGTGCAATCAAACTTGAGAATAGCTCAGAAGATCTGTGCGGACAGAATTGTTAGCAAGATCTTGTATGCACGTTAACTTCCATCATCAAAAGGTACGATTTCTGTTAATAAATTATTTTATACATAATATGAGACGGTCTCCTTCAAGGAAATTTTTCCGCTGCATCTTATTTGATAAAATTGTTTTATCAAAAGATTTTATAAATTTTAAAAATATACCTTTCAAAATATGCAATCCATTCTTGATAAATTATTGCAGGATAATTTCTTCACGCATATTTCTTATGGATCAATTAAGTTGCTTCTAATGATTCAAATCTTCATACACTACAAGAAACTATTGAAATAGCCACCGAAAATCAGCGTCGGATTCATCCTCTTGCTGCAGTGCTTAATGTGACAGATGCAGCCATTGATTACTCTTCAAATTGGCTTGTTGTGCTTTATTGTAAGAGCACTAGAAGCCATGCATGCATCAAGCTATCCTCCAACGCCTATGTTTTGCTAATCAAGCCATCTTATTGAGTCTGATTGAAAGGAGCTTAAATATTAGATTTTTGAAGAGGGCAATATTGATGCCCTTCGGATATTTTTACCAATGTGGGTGATATTCTATTTCTTCCTACGCTTATCAGAATTTTGCTATTAATGAATTATTAAACTTTGAGATAGGTTTAAGATTTTTTTATGTGTACGTAGACAGAAAATATAATATATATGGCTTTTAATATTACACTATATTAAATATGAAAAAATGAATATTTTTCATAAGATTAACATGGAAATAACTCCATTTAATTATAAGTAATTTTCACAAACGGACTCGATAAAATAAAAAAAAGCCTAAAAATAAACAATTTGAAACCATTTAATCCAATCCCTTCATCATATTTAATTGTAAGGAACAAGGTAGAATTAAATTTAGTTTCACAATTTTATTTTATTTTATTTTTGAAAAACGCCATGATGAATTAAATGAGATTGAATAAAACTTTACAACTAGCAATCTGATCCATCTAGTGATGATTTTTATTAAAGTAAAAGTAATTATGTTTGAAAAAGATAACAAGTCCTTGTCTTCCGCTCCAATTTTGATAGTGCAAAATTAAGCTTACAAATTCCCACTAATAGCATCTCTCATGTTTGATGGAGACGAGTGACTTGAGTGTGTCTAAATTTTTGGCTCTGTTCTGAAATATTAAAAATTCACTCACTAATCTATTAAGTATTCTGCTCCAGAGTATTGAAAGAGGAAATAAAACTTTAAAATTAGAAAGAAGTATTTTGTGAAAGAAATAGAAAAAGTGATTTCTAAATATGGGAACATGGACTGATGATAATTGGAGGTGGAATTTTCGTTGGATGGAGCCCCTCACAGATCGAGAGCAACGCCAAAGTCACTGAGTTGGTTCATCAAATTGCATCTTTTGTTATCTCACAAAATGCAGCTGGCAAGATTCATTGGACTGTAAGTGTAATGCCCACTGAGTTAAGGCCAGAATTTAACATGGTAATAAAATGAAACATGACATGAACCATGCTTATGAAAATGATATGTTGTGCAATTTGGCATATGATATGAATATGATGGTTTATATGAGTTAGTAATATGTAAATGGTCTGCCATGTAACCTATAGAGTGAACTATGATTGCATTCAGTAAAGTAACATGAATGGGGTTATGGAAATGAGTTATATGCTCTATGTTGTTATATGATTTACATGCGGAACATGAAAAAGGATTATGAAATGAGATGAATAATCAGATTATGATCTTAAATGCCCATTTTCCATACTAGGATTAGCATAGGATAGATGACAAGCCATTGAAGAAGTCATAGTACCATAAATTATATTATATAGTTGGGATATTTCTTAAAATAAGATAATTAAAAATTTTATTTACAAATTTGTAGTAAAAGTAAAAATATTTATAATTTTGTAGTATGGTGCGCCAGTCCAAATGGCAAACATGACTGTGGTGCGCCATTTGGAGTGGCGCACGGCCACGTGGCAAAATGCAGTGAGCCACTGCGTGCCACGTGGCACAGAACTGGCGCACGAAATTGTGCGCCAGTCCATGCGCCTTCGCTGATGGTGCGCCAGTACCTTCTTCGCCACCTCAGGAATCTTTAGTCTTTTTCAGTCTCTCTAGTCTTTTTTCAAACTCCTTTTTTTTCTATCAGTGCCCGTGATCATATAACCAAAATAAATATGCTGCTCCTCATTCATCTGCTTATCAAATTTTCTTCCTTTCTCCTTCTTTCTCCTTCTTCCTTCCTTATTTCTTTTCTCGATTTTTCTAGTTATCAAATTTTCCTCCATTTCTCCTTTCTTCCATTTCTCCGGTCAATCTGCAAAACAAAGGTTTGTTATATTTTTTTTTCAATGAATTTAGATTATGGTTTATAATTTTGTTATTTATTTTTCGGTAATTAATTTTCACTAGAAATTAAAAATAATAAAAAATATTAAGAAATTATTGAAAAAAAAATAATTAGTAATGTATTTTTGGTTAAATAAATTATTCTTATTATAATGATATATTTGATTTTTTGTCTTGTGCATGTAAAAAATTTGGTACTTTGGATCGTTGGATTGTTGGATCGTGCGGGTGAAGATCGAAACAAAGGTTTGTTATATTTTTTTGTCAATGAATTTAGATTAAAGTTTATAATTTTATTAATTATTTTTCGGTAATTAATTTTCACTAGAAATTAAAAATTATAAAAAATATTAAGAAATACATGGAATGGTATCGACAAGTTACAAGGATAAGGATTTCTCATCAGGGTGCTGCTGTTGGTGCATCGGTATGACTACATGTTCTAATTTTTCCACAAATTATAATTGTCTTTTATAAATGCTTCTTCATCACATTATATGACATAAGTCTGATTAACTTTTATATTAATTACAGACTGATACAGTTGAGTACATTTCATTACCAAACTCTAGATATCCCCCACAACAGATCGCCATAAGTTCATTAGGGGCACTACGTGAAAATAGACGTAAGGTTTCAATGCCACCTCCTCAACCTGCATCTGATCCTGTCCCAATTTCAGAAGAAATGCAGCATGCATGTGCTTTGTCTCAGCAATCTGTTAGAGATGTGCCCAAAAGGCAATCGCCTTAAGCACTTAGTGTACACATTCATAAAGACATTCTTTCATTATATTAGTATTCATTTGCATATGAATTGATATAGATCTTAAACTGATTAATGAAAGTCCATGATA
>CATIWF010051895.1:0-22284 GCA_949630135.1 Balakata baccata
CTAAAATAGAAAATACTTTTTAAAACACTAGAAAATAAAATGGGAATTTTCTAAATGAAAATAATTTATCTAACGACCCTCCTTTGGAAAAAAAGGTCTTAAATTCTCTATTCATATACAACTGAAAAATGATAATAAATCAAATTCAACAGAAACAAAGAAGAAAAGCAGCTAGATGTTATTGAACTAGAAGAATGAAAATCATAGACGAACTTTTAGACAACATGATCCCCGTTAAACTCCAGGAAATGCCAATATTCAATCTACAGAAAGCTGGTGACTGCAACAGACAATTTTGATATAAAAAAATAAGCTTGGGCAGGGGATAGTAGTGAAAAGACTGTCGAGGCGAGGACTGGAAGATTTTATGAATGAAGTTGTGGCGATATCAAAACTCCAACACTGGAATCTTGTGCGGCTCTTCGGTTGCCGTGTGAAGGGAGAAGAAAAAGCGGTGGTGTGTATATATCACACGTGCGTTTTTTTTCTAATTGAATTTTTTATTTTTTAAATTTAGAGGTAACTATTTACCCCAAAAAAAATTTTGGACAATCTTAAGGGCTGGTTCTGCCCAAAATATACAAATCAAATATTAGCGGAAATTTTAGGGATATAGGGATTTCAAGGGCAATTTAGGGATTTCAAGTTTCCATTGAAGACAGAAGGTACGCTGTAAGCCCCTGGCCCGCCAAATTTTAGCCGAGCGATCACACTTCCTTTTAAATTGCCGGGTGGCTAATGACGGATGAGCGCACTTTAGCCCACCCATTCATAGTCTTGCTATCTTACACTCCAGTGGGCGGTACGCTTTCTTCCCATCTAATAAGAAACATTATTCCCGCTTTTACATGGAGAAGAGAAATCTCGAAGAGTGGGAGTGACTCAGTGAGTTAGCTTTAGCAATGGAAGGTGAGCCGACTCGAATTATGATAGCCGTGAACGAGTCAACCATCAAAGGCTATCCGCATCCTTCAATTAGCAGCAAAGGAGCTTTCGAGTGGACTCTTGATAAGATCGTTCGCTCTAACACTACTGGTTTTAAGCTTCTCTTTCTCCATGTCCAAGTCCCTGATGAAGACGGTTCTCTCTCTTTCTCTTTCCTTCTCTCGCTTATTTTCTGTATATGATTTGTGAGAATCCATGGGTTTAATTAGATTCATTACTGCATTTTTCTTGATTTTTTTTTTGTTTTATATTTTCTTTGAATGTGACGAGACATGTGATATTGGGTACATAAATTTTAGATCGTAGGATACATATATATAATATAAATTTTAATTATAAAATATAAATGGGATAATCAAACAATAAATTTTTTTTTTATAATATTCATCAACGAGTTTATACAATTGCATTATTATTAACATTATTAAATACATCATTTTTAATATATGTTATTAAATAATAATCATTTAATTACTAATTACTCATTTTTTTATGAGTTTTTTTGTGTGAATAAGTAGAAAAAAGTAGAATTTTCTAAATATTATTAGTTTCACTTTATTTTTTTAATGGGTTCATATTCAAAATATCATACATATTATTAAAGTTTAAGTTTTTTGAAAATCAATGGGTACAATGACCCCATACATTTGCACTTGCATCCGCCAATGTATCGGGTACTATTGTAGCTGTTGTCACATTTCTGCTCTCTTTGGTTACTAATAATAATAACAAAGAAGGAAGGGGGAAAGAGAAAGGAAGGAAGGAAACTGAAATTATTATTTGTTTTTGATATATATTGATACGGGAAATGTGAAATGGTTTGTGTTGATTGAGTTTTGTACAGTTTGCTAGTAGCCAAATGATGGAGTGGTCAAGGAAGTAGGGAAACAGTTGACATAGAGAAATACCATGAAACAGTTGACATAGAGAAATACCATCCATTGGTTATATGGAAACGTTGTTTTAGTTCATTTCTTTTCGTTATTTTGATTACATATGAAAATTATTTTGATTAGGTTTCAATTTCCAGTTAGTTTCATCACCCAAAAAAAAAAGAAAAAAAAAGAAAAGAGTTTTCTATAGGAGGTGTTCAAATTTATGACTTGTTTTGTATGTCAACTTTTGCTCACATATCATATATGTTTCTGATATGTGGTTTTAGACTGCTATTGGGAGATGTTGTGTCCGTCAATTAGTTTATTCCTTTTCTTTATATATATATTTGTGGCAAATTATATAGCTGTTTTGTCTCTCTTTTGGGATATATTTTTCTTGTTTCTCTTCTACGTGTTTGTGGCTAATTATTTAGCTGTATCGATTATTATGCTATTTAGTAGAGAATATCTCACAATTAGCAGGATTATGGAGTAATATTTGAACATTTGGAAAGTTAAATATCACGTTGGTGATAAGGCAAGGCAAATGAAGTGATCTCTGGGTGTGAAATCTCCAAAAAGGAGATGAGGCATTGTTGTTGTTTTGTCATTCATTTCTTTTTGTTTTTCTTATACTTAAATTGATAGCGAAGGTTAGGTTGTTGCAATTTTAAGATTGCCTTGTGACCATGGTTCAAACCTGGGATAACTGTTAGTGTATGAAACTCCATAGAGCTTGTAAGGAGGACAGGTAATGTACTGAAATACCTTTTGCTGGTACTGGCGGTACTGTAATTTCCACAGCAATCAATTGAGTTCATTATATCCTACTTAGTTCTGTGAGACATGTTAATAGACAGATTGTTTATAGCCTTGTTTGGATCTGATTAGATTATGACATTATCAAGTTGTGTAAGCTTGCGGATTTATGAATTCTGTTGGTATCCTTACATAAGAGTTATGGAGTTCTAAAGCTCGGGAGTACTAAAACCTGTTTGACGTAGTTTATTAGCCTTTTGTGTAAGCAATCTGTGTTAAATGATGGGATTAGCTTATTTGCTGTAACTGGTTGTGTACTTATGTGGTGTCTATTGTGCATAAATTAATTCCATTATTCAGTTGGTGAATTTTATAGTTGTCATGTTGAGCTTGACTTACATGCTTACTTGAGTTGGAATATGAACTACAGACCTTTTTGTCGAAACATAAAAGCGAAAAAGAATTTATCCTCAATCTTGAAGTTATATAGTTATGCATATAGTTATATATTGTTTTCATCAGGATTCCAGCAACAATAATATAGAAAACAATAATTGTAGGATCCTCGAGTAACTCGTACTTGGAAATTCTAACATTTTACTATTGCTAAGTTCTAATGATGTAAACTTTCAGTCTTGTTCTTGTCTTCTTCCTACGTATACATTTGCTCCTATACATGAGGGGCATTACTTGCTTAATGGTTTTTTTATGCATTTCGGCTAGGTTTTGATGACATGGATAGCATATATGCATCTCCTGAGGATTTTAGGAGCATGAAGCAGAAGGACAAGATCAGAGGAATTCATCTGCTGGAGTATTTTGTTGATAGATGTCACTATCTAGGGGTAATAGAAGATCACTTTTGTTAATGGCCACTGGCACTGCATAATTACCCAATTTCTAATTTGTATTGTACACTTCTTGTCTGAAGTGTCTGCATCTGAGGTCAATATAGAGGCACGGCATTGAATACATTAGTTGTAGTAGTGTTTATCCATTCCTAACGAATTATTGTAGGTCATTTGTGAAGCGTGGATCAAGAGAGGTGATCCCAAGGAAGTAATCTGCCATGAAGTGAAGCGGGTCCAGCCAGATCTTCTGGTTGTTGGAAGTAGGGGTCTTGGTCCTTTCCAGAGGTACAATTACTCTTTTTTTTCCTCACGAAACTAGCATTTTATCTATGTTTTATTATTATTTTTTTGGGCACGCAATTATTTGTTTGGCCTTTTGATATAGGAGTGTTATGGTCGTAGCTTAAAACTGCCATTTGTCAAGAATGTTTCATCCGCTGATCTTATTAAATATTTCATCTGGATATCCAATATGCAGGGTTTTTGTTGGAACTGTTAGTGAATTTTGCCAAAAGCATGCTGAGTGCCCCGTTATTTCAATCAAACGCAAAGCTGAGGAAACTCCTCAGGATCCTGTTGATGACTGATACTGTCTTTGTTGTGTAAATATTCAGTCTGATGACGAACTATAACACTGAAAACACCTATCCCGAACTTAGTTTTGTTGTATTTTCCCAAAGGTAAAAACTTCTTGTTTAAAAAATAACCATTGCCCATCTACCGGAAATATATCACTTTCATTGTTTTTATATGGATCATGTTTTTAACTTTTCCCTTCAAGTCTGTTTTATCCGTTCGTTAAGCTGATCGAGTTCTTCGGCAGCCTGCTGTGCCCTTTTTACATTTTGAAAATAGTTGGCTAGAAGATAATATAATAACAAAAAATAGGGGACTCAGATTTTTCGACATTAGCGATTAATTAGCACAATAGTCTGTGATTTGATTAGAAAAAAGATAGTATAATAACAAAAAAAGGGAACTCAGATTTTTCGACATTAGCGATTAATTAGCACAATAGTCAGTGATTTGATTAGAAAGTTTGGTAAAACATTTCCTCAACACAAACTGGTAAATTCAGCAGCCAAATACAAATTTAATCTAATCTAAATCTTCCCATGAAAATAATTATAGTACATTCTGCATTTGATGATTAAAAGAAAAGAGAGAGAAAAATCCAGTGCCATTGTGGAAGGAAAAGAAGAATAGATTGTTCAGTATTTAGCTGTCCTCAATAACATATGAAGGAGCTGAAGCACCTCACGACACAGGAGGTATAATCGGTACACCCTATTTGAAGTTTTTGAACTCTTTCATCTCTTCATTGATGGTAAAAAGAAGAATAAATAACAATTCTATGACAAATAATTCTTTCAGAGATGTAGCCACTAAAACATGGCAAGTCCTAGGGAATTGAGAGAAGATTAGCTTATGCTATCTATTTTTACCAGTTCCAAGTTTCCCATCCCCAATTCAATTCAGGCAACTCATATTTTCTTCAAATATAAGAATCGAGCATCTGATAAATTATCCATACAAAATACTCCAAGCCACAGTTTATGGGAAAAGATCATGACGAAAACAAACATGAATTCCCACCAGATTTCAACAAGCCAATTAAAAATATGTTGAATCTAATCTGTATTCTTAAATTCGCATGTCCAACCCTTGCAACACAAACTACATATATATATATGTATATATGTCACTGATTGGTTACTTAAAGTTGATAATCTCTATTGGTGGTAATAGCACATGCAATTAGTTACATGAACTGGAACATGACTGACCATTTGTATCACATAAAACGCCTACTCTATATCATAAACACCACAATGAGAAATATGTAATCCTACAAGCATTTAACATCCTAAGACCAAAGTAGAGCATACTATGTCTATCCCTACAGCTGGACATAGATGGTTTACTCTGTATCTCCAAAAAGAAAAAGCCAGGCTTTCTAATGTCATTGGCTATCTTAAGATGAACTGACTATTGTACTTACCTTCTCCAAAACAACTTTTATTTCACCTTCTAAAATGGATTTGATATCTGGGGATATTTTTCCAACAGATGTCTCCAGCAATGATGTTATCATCTCAAGCTTCTGCTTTATAAAGTTCAGCTGTGACACATTGCTGTTGGAAGATTGTGCAGCAGAGGGGATGTCTGGGGTCTTTAATCCCTCCTTGGTCAAATATGAAAGCTCCTTACTCGATATCTCTCTGAGTTCTCGAGTCTTGGTTTCTGCTGAAGGATAACGAAGCCGGAAAGTCACATTGGCTGTTCCAAAGGGGCTGGAACATTGAGAAAAATTGAAGGCTTCTTCTGCCTCGGAACTCCTCAGGAAGACAACCTTTGCACAGCGATTAATGTAAAACATATCGGTTTCCTGTTCATTTAAAGCCCCAGAATTTCCATATATCTTGATCAGGTCATTCTTTGAAGGCAAAGAAGATCCAGGACCAAATGTCACTAAAAGGGCTGCACCTGGAGCTTCCGCATTGGATTCCTTGTCCTTTGTCTTCATACCCCGAGGGGCACTTGCTTCTTGTTTTTCTATAGGCCCATTCAAATTTGCAACTTCACTCTTTTTGGTTTTTGTGCGGCTGGATCTATGATCAGGTGAACTGCAAATAGTCTGACTTCGTTCCTTTTCCCCTGGCCCAGGTTCAGATTTTTGGGACTTCCACTTTCTTCCAGGACGATGTTCACTGTATTCACCATTGGACCCATCACTATAGCTTAAACTTCTGAATGCAGAAAAAAACTCACCAACCATATATAGAGAGTTGGAGTCCTTCAAATACAGTGGATCAAGAGCTGCAGACCGAATCTCAGATAGAACTTCAAAAGCAGGTACCTTAACTATCAATGGATCAAAGATCAGGTCTTGCTTTGGCGTTTGAAAACCTGAACTATCAGATGTCTCATGCCCGGCAACAGTTTCTTTAGAGAGTTGATTTTGAGATCCAATGAGGTGGCTTGCAGCATTGGCCAGTCTCTCCCCTAATCGAGCCTCAGTGGACACTTTCATAAATTCCGCTTCTATCTCCTTCTTGCTTTGTCCTTCACTAATATTTGTGTAGGGAGGAGAGAGGTACTTGCTCCTCTTCCTTTCCCTATGCAAAGAATCCTCCTTACTTTGTTCTGGAATCTCAGCTTTGTTAGTTGGGCTTCCTTCCACCTTTTCTACAGACTTAGAGTTCACCTTCATTTCTTCATCTTTGCCCCCACCACCATCAGCTTTAACTTTATAATCTCCTTTCTTCCTTTCTCTTGATGAAAGACTTTTCATACTCTTCTTCTTCAACCCGCTAGAATCAGCTTTAACTGCAACAAGAGATTCTGTTTTAGAATAATTTCTTCCATTATTATCAACATCAGCTTCATCACTTTTCCTCTTCTTTCTAACAGATGAAGGTTGAGGCTTGCCCAAATTTGCTCCTGCTTCAGCTGCATCTTCCATTTTATGTTTTCCTTCATAATCAGCTTTGTCGCTTTTCCCCTTTTTCCTTCCAGATGTAGATGTAGGTTTGCCCAAGTTTGCTCCTTGGGTCACATCAATCAACTCATTTTCACCCTCAGCTCCCATGTTATCTCCCACAAATTGCCTCTTCCTTCTCTTGGTTGAAGATGTCGCTTGTCTTGACATCTTTCCTCCTCCACCAGAAACTTTGTTCTTATTTTCTGCTGTCTGAACGTCAAAATGGCTTTCCAAAATTTCAGCCATACTTTTCTGCTTCCTCCTTCGATAGTGTCCATCCTCTGAAACTCCTTGGCACTTATGCAACACATTTTGAGTGGTTTGGCCATATTTAGGGCCTCCTGGTGAAGAAAGCCATTCTTCTTCCTGAGGACCCTGAATTATGACTTCCATTCCATTGTGATCACTCAAGTTAACTGCCCAATTTCTAGACTTATCTTCAAGGCCTGGAATTGGCTTTGGATCATAATAAGAAGGCAACTGATGACCTCCTTTAGCACGATAAAAGGCCGACAGCCAGCTCTTTAATACTGTGAACTCTAGCATGTTTGTAATGGTAGCAATCTGTGCAGTGCCTTTCAGTGCAGAAAGTAGTTCTGCTGGTTCAAATAATGCAGATGAAAATTTATGAATTCCACCTTCCGGGATGAGAAGTCCTTCCTTAATTCCAGCATTCGCTACCAATGTTCTACCAAATCCAATCAGATTGTCCTTTGGCACACAAGAACAAGTCATCTTCAAGTCCACAAGTCTACCAACTTCATCCATTGCATTCTCTACCGCTTGGACAAAGTTTCTGGAGCTACTCTGATTTGACATCTCCAAAAAATTATCATCTAAAGGCTTCAACTGAGATGGGTTACACCAAGCAAATGTGCCATCTCCAAAGTACGCCACCAGAATTTTATCCCTCTGTTTAATTTTCCTAGCATAATCAGATGCATACATAGGATCATAAATCCGTCCCGGCCACCAAGGGTGACTCCTAATCTTGCCCCATACAAAATCACCAATAGTAAACTCATTCTCTTCATCTCCCATGTTCTCCTCCTCTTCCATACTGTTGCTGTCATCCAGTTCTATGGTCTTCCCGTGTGGATAGCCCTCATTTACATCCAATGATTTATTCCGCAAACTGCTGCTATAATGCCTCCTTTCTTTAGCATCATTAGAATGAACATCCCCACATACATCTGCAACAAGAGAAACACCATCACTGCTCTCAAAACCCCTTTTTTTATCCTTATCAATGACATCAAAAACAGAGCCTAATCCTCGCAAACTCTTACTTTCTTGCATCTTCAACAAAGAAGATATTCCATTCATCTCAGAATCCTCAAGACCCCCATCATTCAAACCCAAATCAACATTACCTTTACCCCCCATATCCTTCTCAGCTGAAACCTGAGTCCCAACAACACTCCCATTTTCTCTTGTATTTTTGACAGAAGTTTTGGCGGCATCTTTAGATGAAATACTGCGTGGGTCTGAATTCCTAGATGATCCTTGTACAAGAGTGGGGCTTTCAGCAAAGGCTTTTGTGGGGGTTTCGACCGCTTCCATTTTTTCCTGAAAAAGGAAACATTTCGACAAGAAAATCAAGCTCCCACAAACTGAAAATCAATAGGAACAAAACAGAAAAAGAAAACTCTATAAACCCAACAAAAAGAAACGGATATTTCCCAATTCAAAAGAAAAAAGATCCACTAAGAAAGATACATACAGCTACCATACGCAAAAACATCAAATAGATAAAGATCATGAAAAAGCAAAATACCCTAAAACAAAAATGAAGGAGAAGAGGGTTTTACAGCTTTGAGCGATTCTCTACACCATTTTCATATTAAAATCTGAGCAAGGAAAAAATCGCCAAGGCATCGAACGAAAGAGAGAGAAATCCTTTTGAAATTGGTCCCTGAGAGTTGAGAGATAGAAAGACGCAGAAAATCAAATTATCGCACCTGAGAATTTAAAATATCGCCAAAGATACCGCGAGAATATAGAGTTCTTTATTTAAGCGGTGAATATTTCTTTCTTCCATTTTTTTAATTAAAATATAATTTCCTTTTCCTCTGCAATGAGGGGGACGGGGTCTGCGTTTTCGTATCATCGTTAAGATAATCTAAGGATAATCATCGACGCGTTCGAGTAGAGATAGATTGTTACTCGCTTGAGCTTACTGCCACGCTTTAAAGCTTGCCAGCTTGCACACTAGTGGTGGTTTATGATGGCGAGTATTCTAGCTTTGTGGAGACGTCGTCTTGGTAGTGGAGATTAGAGCGTTTATTTAGCTGCATAGAGAAGACACGTGTCCTTTTGTCCGAAGTTTATATTACTGCTACGTAAATTCCAGCCATTCTGCGACAAATGGACAACGGTGTCGTTTCGTAACCCGCGCATATCTCAATCCAACCCTTTTATAGGAAGATTGTTCATTGGTGAAAGCTCCCCATTTTTCTGTTTCTTGTGATTTGACTAATTATTGCAAATGTATAATTTTTCTTTATTACTATGTTAACTGCAATTTCATAGTAATAATTTTTAATTGAAGAAAACTATATTATAGTGGGTATGTGAAATTATTTGATAATTTTTGAATATTAAAAAAATATTTATAAGAATGTTATGCTTCCCATTCTTTTCTTTAAAAAAAAATTAAATTCTTTCTAAAGATCTCAAATTTTAAATTATCAGATTCATTATCTTGATGAGTAAATACCATGGGACAATACATTAAGGACATGAAATGAATTTTTTTTTTTAAATTTAACTTTAGAAGGAATTGCACCAAAAAATATATGCTATGGTTAATATCATATATACAGTAAATGGAAATCAGGAAAACAAAGATGCATGTGGAATATTTCGAATGCCAATGAAATCAAATGCATCTTATCTAATGATATTATGCATAATTGAATGTGATTCGGGAATTAAATGTCATTCAAAATTAATATCCATAGCTATAATACGTTACAAAAATTAATTTTATCCATGATTACTAAATTTTATTCTAATTATAATAAAATTACAAAAATTTTTTTATTCTAAAATAATAACTGAACTATATTTTTATTTTATTAAAATCACTTTCAACTAATTTTCAAATATAGATTAAAAAAACTGATGTAATAGCTGAACTTTCACTGAAAAAGCTGGTGTGACTGCTAACATATCACCATAAATCTAATGTACCAGCTGGCATGCCATTGAAAATTGATCGAAAGTAATTTTAGTAAAACAAAAACATAATTCAATGATTTTTTTGAAATAAAAAAATTTTATAATTTTATTGTAATAAAAGCAAAATTCAATAACTATATATTGAAATTAGCGCTATAAGTAATATTTACCAAAATCTCTCCAAATGGCCCCCTCCACCATAGTTTATGATTATGCCCGATTTACCCATGAATTAATAACCTTTCAACGGCCGACATTTTAGGTAAAGAAAGCTGAGTTTATTTGGGGCTGCACTTCATACTCACAATTTGCATAAAATTTACTGGATCAATTCAGTGTATAGTTCAATTGCTTTCAACAGAATTTAACAACTCTAAATGCTCTAGTCCTAGGCATCGAAGCTGAAAGACTAACCAACCTTCAGCATTCGAGGCGGCAGTCTAAAATCACAAAATTCCTTTTTTACATGTCCGGTACATGAAACAAAAACACTGGCAAAAGTAAATTTCAGAAGCTTCTAAATGAATTATTTAAGGAAATTAGAGTAAAAGTAGAATTAACATTTTTACCTCACTGTACAAATCCAACAATCAGCCCATCCAGCATCAAGCAGCATCGTCTGAAGGTGACTCTTTCTCCTCAGATATTGCAGCTGGACTGAGTTTAGTTTTTGGCGACTCTTCCTTGCTAGACATGGATGTATCACTGGCCTCATTTTTAGGTGACTCGTTCTCACCAGGAACTGAAATTGGTAAGGGCTCAGAAACTTCGTGCAATTTCATATGCTCAACATCATAATTTCTTTCTGAAATTTCAGGCTCCTCATTTCTTGATGCAGAAGCCTCATGGCAGTCTATGTGGTCCAATTTTTCAGTAGGCTGATTATCAGCATCCAGAGAACAATTGGAGGCAGATTGAATAATTTCTCTGCCAGGAAGGTCACTGCCAGTCATCCACATGAACTGCAAATTGTTACCTTGCCAGCATTTACCATTTGAAAATGCCCTTTCAGCTGAACGACGAGTCCTGAAAGTCATGCAAGCTGAGCAATTTTTTGGCGCTTCTTTCCCATCACTATCATCAGTTGCTTCAATGTCTTCTAGTTCAACAGCAGAAAGATCACCATATGATGAGAAGTGTTCCTTCAAAGCATCAACCTAGAAGGTATAAAACGTCAATTAACCTTATGTTATTCATGCATATAAACAGCATAAAAAACTGAACTTCATGTTTTGTCAATACATGATTGAAAACAAACAAAAGAAATACTTTCTGGGCACATCACATTTCACCCAATTCACCATAATTACATTGGATAAATGGCAGGGACATGCACACAAAGACAGACACTAAGAGGATGTATGTGTATATGCACGCACGTGTTTGTGAGTGTACATGTGTGTGCGCACACATGAGAGAGAGAGAGAGAGAGAGATTTACATTTTCCAAACCCAATGGTAAAGGAGGAATGATTCTAAATGTGGTGGGCCGGTTATCCAACTTGTATCTATTAATCAGAAAGGGAACCCCAGCAGCTGCCATTTGATGAACTGGCTGTTTTGAGCCAGTAGATTCCTGCTTCACCAACAGTGTCTTTGTCTTGGGACTGGATGATATAACATTCTCTACTGACTTATCCATTATCATCTCAGTATGAGGAGATGGCACACAAGAAGCCGCATTTGAGGACCCAGGAGTAGCAGCTTTTGCAGCATCAGATGCAATTCCTACTCTAAGTTGCTTAGCAGCTGGCTCTAACAATACCTCATCCTTTACTCCTGTAGCCTGAAGAAAGCAAAATGCACAAAATTGCTGTAAGAAATGTATGATATGAATTCTACATTTAGCTGGAACAAGGACACATGTTTCTGAATAGAGAAGCAAGTTTGCAACTTTACATCTTCCCTTCTAATTTTTCAGTGTGTTATGTCATAAAATCACTAATTAAAAATAAAACTGCCAAGACTGACGTGTGAATGCATACAACGCAAAAAGTCACTGCATGTTTGGCTTCACAATCAGATCAGATAAATGAGATGCAGTACCTCAAGTATATGAAAACAACTAATAGCCTAATGATTATGAACATATCGTACATGTATGACTACAATAAGAAATATATATTTAAAAATAATATTCAAAGATATGAAGACATACTTGTTTTTCAAGTTTGTCCAACTGGCGCCGGAAGTCATTCCGTTTCTGGGCAAGGAGCTCCTGTTTTTTGCGGAGTTCCTCCTTTAATTGTTCTAACTTCTTCTGCAAAGGAGGTGGAGCGTTGGGACCATTTGTAATGCCTGGCTTAGGTTGATCAACAGAAGACAGAGATGCCTCAGAAGAAGGGATCATAGTGCCCGTAGACACAACAGCTGGAAGATTATCTTTTCCCTTGTTACCTGTAGAAAGATGAGGTGGAACAGAAGCAGCTGACACCCTATGTGGAGTTAAAGATGCATTGCTGCAATTGTTTGTCCCATCATCAGGTATGCTATCACGATTCGCCCACCATAGCTTGATAAAGCGGTTGCCCATTACGGCATCTGGTGCCCTTAGAGCAGCTTCTGCCTCTTCCCTTTTTGAAAACTGAACAAAAGCTCGTTCACTATTTAATGGACTATAAATGTCAATAACCTCTCCAAACTTTTGAAAATGAGAAAGAAGAGCATCTTTGCGGTTGCTTTTCTGTGGGATGCCACTGACAAATAATGTACGCAGTACCTTTTGAGATGATTTTTTCATATTACGAATGGTATCACTCTGTTTGGCTAAAGAATCCATAACTCTGGGGCCAGCATCCTCAGGAATTATCCTCTTTCCTTGATGAGAAGTACCTTGAAGATTGGCTAATGCATCTTGATCTTCCTTAGTTTCATTATCCAAAAAATCTGAGGTATTTACAGTCATATCAGTTTTCTCTTTGATGCCTAATCTATTCTTCATACGAACTCTACTCCAAACAGATGAATTTGTATTCTGTGAAGCAACAGGGACCCCAGTGCTTCTAATTGCACATTCATTGTCAGTGCTATAATAACACAACCTAAGATGATGATGATCAGAAGTATCTACGCTCACGAAGGATTTAGTTTCATCATTTTTGGACGGATGTAGTGCTAAGAGTGCACTTGATGTTTCAGGACCATTGTTATTCCATAGCGGCTGATCTGGATCATACAAGTCTGCTCCACTCACAGTTGAAGAACCAGAATATGCACAATTGAAGCCCATACCATCATCAACCATTCCACCAGGCTTGCTACTTCTGCTATGTAGTCCCTTGCTATTAATTAAAGTGGTTGAAGGAGCACCAACTGATGGTAGAGCCCCTGGTCCAGAAGCTGTTCCCACTAGTGGAGCACTTGCGAGTGAAACAGGGAGATTGAACTGTGAAAGGCTCTGAAGATTTCCAAAGAACAAATTACTTGTGGATAACTATATATATGCCCAGAAAAAAACTAAACATGAATATGGTACCGAATCTCAGGAAAAAGTAAGCATTGTAATTCCAGCAAAATATTAGTTCACCCAATGCATGAGTGCATCTATTTGTTATAAGCATAGTAAACAGTTAAAAAACAGAAAGCTTAAAAATGGCAAACAGTTTTGCTGATGACATTGGATTGCAATATGTTGGAAGCAGTAGGCGTAATCTACACAACATAACTCAAGCTAATAGCTACCCCAATTGTTCAATTAATTTGAAGAGTATAACTTCAGGTCATATTCACAAGGATATAAATGACCCAAAGGAGTGGGTTCATTATCAAACAGATCTTTCTTCAAGTTAGATATCTGAACAAAGATTTATTGCGACATCTATACTCTAATCAACTATGAATACCATTGCCAGTTGTCACCAATAAAAAATGAAGATCTTATAAGGCTGGTTAAGTGCCTCAAGTTTCTGAAAATGAAAATTAGAATAGACATGGTATGCAATAAAATGACTTCAATATAAATGAGAAGCAAACATAAACCACACAGTAGATCAGATAGCAAGAAAACATTATACATCCAGGCTTATATATTCTTTTGAAACCTTCTTCCAAGAAGGTTTTGCCAAAGGAAAAATCAAAGTACAAAACATTGAAAGAGAAAAAAAAAATTGTTAGTTTACAATCCAACAGCAATTCTAGATCAGTAGTCCAGATACTCAAGATTGATCCACCCTTCAACACCAGTGACTTAAGATGGATCAGGCAAATAATGTAATAAAAATCAATAAAAATTAAAGCAACAAGACAGAACCATTGCCAGTGCTATCACACAAGACAGAACCAGTCCTTTGTCAGATATGATAATCCAGAAACAGGAATTCCATATTTAAAAACACATACCTGAACATCATTGACAACAATACGATTGACACCATGCTCCATTGGACACATGTCCCCTCTTAGACAAAATCCCCGCTCCTCGAAGTCTCTGCACCGCTGGCGAGGAATCCCCATATTCAATGAAGAATTTAGTGCAGGTCTGAGTTCTTGCAAACCAATGGGATGGAGTGCCTCAATGCCACCACTGGGGATTCCAGGAATCAATCCAAAAGCAGTCCATGATGCATTTTGCATGTTTGAAACATTTGCAAGGCCCCTTCCTGCAAAGAGACTTGGAGCAATTGAACCCTGCTGAACCATTTGAGAAGCAATATCAACTGAGTTGAACCTAGAATCACGTAGGTTCCAAGAACTGGAGTCCCTTCCACTTCTCCTACCAGGACCAGGCTCTCCAGAAAATGATTGGTTTGACCTGATTCTTTGGTTCAAATCCATATTTATTCGAGACATTGATGCCATGCCAGGGCGCCTTCTATCAAACTTTGTGGTTAAGTCTTTATCTAGAGGAGCAATGTTAAAGTTTTTCCAGCTTTCGCTACCTTGAGATTCATTTTCCCTGAAAGGATGCCCATTTTCAAATGGTTTATTGCGCTTCCTGTATGACCTTGTAAAAACTGGTTCTGAGGAATCTCTCTCCAAAGATTGAGAATAAGTTTCCCTTCTACGATGCTTATGGTTGCGATCATCATCATCTTCATCACTGACTTCCTTCTCCTCAGGATCACTAGCACAATCAGAAGCGGAAAGACCTCCTGGCTTTAGAGATGGAACTTTGAGGTCCATCTATAGCTTTTGAAAATAATGCAGTGGTACTTGTATCAAAATTCCTAACTTTCACAAGATGCAGTAGCAGAATCAATTTGATTGCCTGGACTTAAGAGAACCTAGAATAAAGGAAAATAATAAAGATAAAACAACAATTGCAATATATAAATCTGTATTCATCTATGCTAAGAAGGAAAAGAAAAGGTTTCCATGAAATCATTTGGATCTTTGTTTCCATATCAGGTTAGAAGTACCATTGTCATTGCAAATGCTGAAAAGGGTGAAATTCAAATAAAAACTAAAAAGAATAAGAAGGAACAAGCTAAACATCACTGGCAAAAGAATACAAACTGAAGTACAAAATCATTATCAAAAGAATGTTGCAACAATATTTATGCCTAAATCAGAAACAATGGATAAGGAAAAGCACCAAAACCAAAAGCCAATTAAACAAACAGAATCTGTGAGAAGCTGAGTGCTTGATGATGGAGAGATGACAAGAGAGTCTATATTTCTCACAGAAAGACTGGAGCTATGATGTCTCTATAAAAGTTTCTAGAAATCACCACATGAAAACCAGCTAAAAGAGTAGAGTTTGATTCTCCAAGACCACATCAAATGTGCCACCCAATATGATGTTAGAGTTGCTTTCAACGAGGAAAGAAGTATTCAGTAAGCTTTCAATGAGAAAAGAGGTATTCAGTAATATTCTTTTGTTGAATACCAAGCCCTAAATCTAGCAGAACTTAGGAAAATGCTCCATGGAACAACAACTCTAGACCAAGATTGAGGCTTAGCTGAATCTGAGAATAATCTCTATGTTTTCTTGAAGAAGCAGATTTCAGCTTGACTTGATATCCTTGCAGTATTATGCATCTTTGGTCTGTTGAGATAAATATTGTAGAAAATTTTAGAGAACAAAATTTCTCAAAACTGATTTTGTTTCTTTTGTGTCCTTTTCTTATTCAATGCAAATCAAGTAGTACACCAACCAGTTGCAGCCATCTAACTGAGACTCCAGTCATTTTGTAGTTGTAACTAACAACAGCTCATTTACATGGATCATGTGAGCCACTAAGAAGGCCTTGTGTGTGTGCGTCTGTGTGTGTGTGAGAGAGAGAGAGAGAGAGAGAATGAAGGGATAATGACACTGATGATAGAAAAGTATAGACCTTGCCAAATCCACCATTACGGACTTAACAAGAATTAGTCTAATAAGTAATAACTGCTTGTTGAATGAGTGAAATACACATGTTTTAACAACTGAACAACCAGTAGCGCAAAGACATGTCTTATTATCATCCTAGAAGGCACATTTGTTAAGTTCCAAGCACAGAACAGTTGTGCATATAAATAGTAGACAATGAAAACCTCAGATAAAAGGAAGAGTCAGAATATCCATATGTACACTTTAACAAAGATTTGTTGCAAATTAGCTGCATAAAAAAAGACACTTCCAATGGCAGCCACTTTAATCAACCACAGCAAAAGCCATCCAAACACATGCATGCATACTCATAACAGCTTCAATTATCAAATTCAGACTGTAAGCGATGAAACATCCTATCATCCACTCATGGCGAGCTTTCCTCCAATGAAAGTCAAACTGACAAATTTACAACTTCCTCAAGAATCCTCACCACTCCCATAATCACCATATACTGTAATCAAAAGCCAAATATTTTAATACCATCCTTGTACCATGTTCCCAACTTTTCTTTTGCCCTAGCAATATCCTGCTACCCTCCTTTTTCTTTAAAAAACAGACTGTGGCAATGTCTGCTAAAGATTTTTCACATTGCTCTGTCGAAGATATCAAATTAACTAAATAAATAAAATCATATATGCTGATATTGCAATGTGCAAACAGTATAAAATTGTTGCATACAGCATATTCAAGGTGATTATGGGCAGGTCCTAGGATATGGGTTACATATACAAATCTGTCCTAGACTGAGCTAGACCAAATCTTAATAGGATAAGGTAAGGATATATATCCAAAGGGATGGATCAAATTATCATATCTAAATTTCTTATCAAGGTTTTCTACCTTTCAAAATGGTTTCAAGATAGGCTTAAGAAGAAGCGAAGGAACACTTAATCACATGCACTTTGTTGCACACCCTCCTCTCCTCCAACATACACAGAAGTACACAGTTAGAACAGAAATACGGGCAAACAAAGCTTAAGTGCCTAATACCTCAATCTGCTGCATGCAAAGAGCTTAATAAATTTTTTTCCATTTTTGGCAACTCGTCTGTGTCTTTTCTCCACAAAGCCTACACAAACTCATTAAAAATGATTTTCCAATATGAAACAGAACATCGAAAATAGATGGTCAACCTCCTAAATGATTATTAACTCTTATTCATATGATAAACCACTTTAAATGAAAAAAATCTTAAAATTGCCTACATCAGTGGAAACCAAATGAAATATATAAAATGCAATAAACTCATGATATCAAGTAATCACATAGAGTATAAACTCATGATAATCAAATAATCAAATATAATATAATTATCAAACTTCGATTATAATAATAAAGTTGAATATTGGGCTTCCATACATGTAAATCGATTAGTCAGGTGACATGAATTCACAATATTGATTATGGTAATCAAAACGAATAATGGTCACTCTTGAATCTTGATAGAAAAGCTTTAGTTGTACATGCAAGCTTTCTTAGCTTCAATACCAAAACAATAAACCTGCATTTGGCTAAACCAAAATACAGAGATGTTTTTCATCATATTTAAGGACTGTTCAGATACAATACTTCAAGATAATACTTATTGCATTCAAACTTGTTATTATACGTCAACCAATAACAATGGTTACAACAATAACAACAATGACAATAATAATAACAATAACATCTTAATAATCCTAAAATGCTGCATTTAGGAAACAAATCAAAAGAGGGCACAAACTGACCCTATGCATAGAATTCAAGTTCAAAATAATTCTGATTAGGACCTTAGAATGATAAGAAAATGGGTAACATCATAAATATTTCAACTCTGCATATATAATATCTTTTAGCAAGTACATAAGTATAAATTATCAAATCCATTATGCTTTCTTAGATTCAAGAATAGTAAACACTTCTCAAAACACTCATTTCTAAAGTTTCATACATTTTCAACATCTGTAGCTCCGTCAAAGCTATTATCCACAAGATATATAGCACACTATATGTGAAAAAGAGAACTTGATGCATACTCTATCAGGAGCCTTTATGATTAACATACTCCTAATTATGGTAACCCTTAAACTAGAACTAAGAAGGATTAGGTAAGACAAAAGTCAACATGGGTGATGAGCATTCAATCTGGATAGCAATGGTGGAGGTAATATGACTGTAGTCTCAAAGAAATAATAACGTGAAAAGATCAGTTTTAATCTTACATATGAGAATAAGAAAATTGCAAATTGGAAACTACACAATATAATGGAAATTGATAAAGTGCAAGATAAGGGCCAACAACTGAGATTGAACTAAATCAGTGTTGAACAAAGTCCAACGGAATTCCAAGACACCTCAAACAGAAGAATATCAAACAGCAGGACAACATAAAATGTGGAAAAAATATTGAACAATTTACAATGCATATATGTATAACACTTTGAAGAACTCATCCATCTACATCTCATAATTGGTCGTTAACATTCCTGGAGGCAAAGCAAACAACTTAGAGATGTGCAGGGCAATCAAAATAGCATAATATTCAAAAAAGGGTGGTTACATGCATAATTTTGCTATAAGTAAGATTAACAAAAGACAAGTTTATTTGAATCAGCTGCACTTATGAATTAGAGAAAATTTAGTGCTTATGGAAGCCTTCCCAAAAATGTTCGCAGAAATGCTTTCAAGAAAAAGGACTGAACAGCACAGAAGTTTAAAAGATAGAATGATCAGGAAACAGGATCACGACTAATCCAACATGGAACATAACAATATTGGTAAAACATAATTGCACAAATTACCATGATGTTTTGAACCCGATATGCATGCAAGAGCAAAAGTTAACAGTGAAAGAGACAAGTTCATCAGTTGTTGCTCTGCTTGCATTCTGTTAGGTAATTTCAAATACAAAAATGAAACAAAAGCTTCCAATTTTTCCTTCCCTTTTTCAAAAAATGGAAAAATTTGGATAAATAATGTAAGAATATAAACCAGATAATTAATATATATATATATATATATATAAAAGCTAAGGTCATCCCAGTATAAGGTAGTTAGTATAAATATTTAAAGAAGCCACACTTCACATGACGCTCACTTTTAAAGATACAAGGGGCAGTATCCTTAAGATTGCAATATGCCTTTGAGATGCATTGGTAATTTCAACCCAAAATATTATTGCAAGCATGAATTTCTCAGGACGCCAGAATTTTGATTGCCATTCACCATCTTACATTTCTTTTTCTTTTTCTTTTTCTTTTTCTTTTCTTTTCTTTTTTTAATTCTTTTTCTATTCAAAAGGGCTTTCACATAATGCATGTGCACCATAAAAGGATCAAGAAATGTGCAAATCAAAAATCCATGACCTGTTAAGAGAAGGATAACATATGGCTAAAAGAGGCTAAATCACCTAAGTGGCACTCTACCAGGACACAGACATACCACCCAAAATTTCCCATCCTAATTAATATTAATTGCTGTTCCCTAATCTTTACAAAATATAAGTCATACACACTACTATGCAGCAATGTAACAAAATCATGAAGACCGGAACTCAAGTGTACATATCCAAGCAAGAAAGTTTAGTGTGATATGCCAATTTTCTCCATTCACATCACCAGAATTTCCTTTTTCATGTAGAGCATTCATACAGAATCATTTACATGTGTTGCTTCATCACTTCTAACAACTAAGAATATTTCACCAAAATTTCAAAATTTCTTTAGCTACCAAACAGCTCTCCTCAAGCTTTTTCCAATACATATGCTGCTTATTAAGAACTTGAATAAAATGTCTAAGAACACAAGCAACTATTTGTAACATAAAGAAATCATGGTTGAAAGATTTATTAATATTTAAGACCTAAATAGCCCCATGCTTCATTCATTGAGCCTCATTTTGCTCAATCTATCTCTACTCATTTTTATGATCATTTTGTCACCTGAATTAATAGAGTTCCATATGCTCAACAAACTCAAGTAAGCTTAATGACAATCTTGTTTGCCTAGCTGTCTGGAACCTTTTTCCTCTATTTCATTTTTAGAGCAACATCATGAATGGTAAAATCTGAAAGAAATTAAATAGACTATAAAAACACAGTTTTCTACAATACACAACAGTAAAAATCAGAGGATTGCACAGCCATTTGATGCTGCAAATCACATTCAAAAAGACAAACAGCAAACTAGTTCCAAAAGTCAAGTGAAACATCCATGCTTCACAGCCAACTCACACCAAATGAGCATATAAGAACAAAGTCAACATAAATCCTGATATGAACTACACCACATAAATGTACCAGATTCTACCTCATTACACGCTGCCTTTATATGGTTTATCACAGTTGGCACATACTATTTAAACACAATAGAGATATGTAATAATATGAATATGTATGTATTACGTGGAATGTAAGTTGAAAGATTAGATACCTAATTATCATCTTGCCATAAATTGAATTTATGTGGTACGAGATGTGAGATATTACTACAAGCTGAAAGTAATTCCATACAAGAAGCTGAAAAAACATTCAAATACATAAGCTTGTACTGTTTCTAAGGTTGGAATTAACAAAGTAAACAAGCATTTTCACACCAATAGACCCGCTACATGTCAAAAAATACAACAGGCATAAAAGTATCTCAATAGCTTGCAGATGCGTGTTTTAAAAGTGAATTAACACAACGCAACCAATTTCATTCTCCAAATTGCAGCAAACAATAATTACACACAATGAAGTCGAGGCATTCCCTAGCTGTTTCAAATCAATTTGATTTCTTTAACTAGCACGTACTCAAACACATTGCATTTATCCCAAAAATGTGAACAGCATAAGTTTAACAAAAGCAAATATACAGCAGCTTCAAACAGGAAGAGACCAACTAAGCAAGTCAAAACCCTAAAAACAAACACTAAGCAACTAAATGATTCGTAAATACATCTAAACACTATCAACATAAGCCTTAAACATCAACAAATTCTCATTATCATAACGAGAGACAAGCCATACAGCATCAACAAGCTAATCATAATTAAACTGATTGGAAAACACTAGCTACGGCAATAATTCAATCAAAGAATAAAAATTATAAAAAAAAATTTAAAGTAATGAAATATAACAAGGGTAAAATATATCTTACAGAAGATTGTAGAATAATTGAGCGAAGAAAGCGCTTGGCAGCATTAACGAATAACAAAGTGAATCAGCCTTATCGTGCAATAGAGAAAAAGGTGATATGGCGGGCATTGAAGGCCATTTCAGGAAGAGGGAGAGGGAGAGGGAGAAGCGAGTTGCAGAGGGGAAGATGGGCAGGATCGTAAATAAGCAATAATCGATGGGTTTTGTGAGTGATTGTTTGGTCTAGGCGAAGGGTTTTGAAGGCCGTCCTGTGAGAGAGAGAAAGAGAGAGATTGAGATTTTCTAAGAGAGAAAGAGAGAGACAATGTTGTGTACCCAAAAGAAAAAAAAAATGAACTGAGGATGAGAAGGAGAATGTAAAATTATGTTTTCCTCCCCTAGTCTTTTTGTGAATTCTCACCAACTACTTTTGTACAAGTGTTAGTGGTGACAATTAGCTTGCTTTTCCTTTGTCATTTCTCCTTTTATTTTTTATTTTTTACCTATTTTAATAATATATAAACTCTATTTAATATTGCATTTTGTAAAAACATTTTTTAGAAAAATATGAAATCATGTGGGTTTGGTATATAAACCAAATGGGTAGTCCGATCCATTAGCTACCCTACCCGTAATCAGAGAAGCTATGCGAGATAATTCTCCATTGTACTCCGAGATAAACAAGTAGACATTTAGACTTCTTTGATTCTAAATTTGGGTAGACATTATATTATATGGTTATAGATAAAATATTAGCTCAAATCAGTAGGCCATCATCAT
>CATIWF010051901.1:0-41135 GCA_949630135.1 Balakata baccata
CCTTGAGAAATTGCCACCACATTGAAGTTTATAGTTTCTAGAGCAGATAAGCAAGTGATACACAAAGATCAATTAATAGATGAATATATGATACATGCATATTTCAAACAATTAGACTTCACATAGACTCTTCGACTGTTGATTTCATAAACTTCCCTCTAATGTAACATGCAATCAAAATATACATTCAGCTGAACAGACCAAGGGCTGCCATTCCATTTTGGCATCTCTCGACGATGATATGCAGGCACGACAGCACTAACATCACCAACCAGGGTGTACAAAAAGACAGATAGTAACGAACAGCTAAAATAACTCAAAGTTTATACCCATTGAATGAACAAAGATTTACTACACTAAAAAACTCCATTTAGATTATGTGCATCATCATGGAACAGAGGATCAATGAAATATGACATTGAAACAAAAATTGATGACGCAAAGAAGTGGCACACCAGTGACCTGCATAATACAAATTTCAAAAACGCCTGTTTCTCCAGTTTGTCGTTTCCTGCAGCATTCTGAAAGTAGACAAGCTTGCAAAACATTGATTCTAAAAATAAGGAATTCAAAATTGCATCCAATCAACTAAAAAACATACAATAAAAATCTACAACAGGGTTGGGTTTATCCTGTTTCATCAACGTGCTGATATATGAATCTTCAAGACACGGAGATTGAAACGTCAATTTGTCCCCAGCTAAAGTGACAAATATTGACAAGATGAAGATAGTAAGGAGTCAGACTGTTACCAATGTACAAATGATTTGAAGAGAATGCTCAAAATCAAAGAACCATTTAAAAAGGGCAGATATCCTCTCACAGACACCTTTTAAAAGGTTGCAAATGCATAGTTAAACGTGATAACAAGAACACCCCCACTCTACGAGATAGCCCACTGGATTCATAACAATATAGCTACCATGCTTCAATGTTAATGGTGATTCATGACAATAAAAAACATGAACCAGATAATATCAGAATTAAAAAAGAAAAAAAAAAAAACTGTCTATAACACATGTACAAAACTTAACATAATATATTATAAAAGGAGCACTATTTAACTATTGCAGAAACCTGTGTTTAAAACATTACCACCAGCAAAATACAAAGCATACGATTCAGATACATTAAATAGAGGAACACTTTGTTCCTTCTATCCTCGATAAGTGCACATGCATGCTTACCTGCTAACAGAAGTCTTGTATCCTATGAACTCTTTCTTCTTAGATGGTGCAGAACAAGAGGTACCCCTTCAAATAAATCTGGTAAATAATTCTCTAAATCTTCTGCCGTGTACTTTATATATTTCCCAGCATTCCTTCCACTCTCTAGCAGATTCCCAAATCTTCCCAAAAATGCACGGTAAGCTGGTAGAACTTTTTCAGATATAGATATTCGAAGCTCTTCACGAAGCTGAGGGTCTGGGACTTTCCAACCTGTCTGAATCCTATAGATTTCCTCAAAGCATGCATTGAAATTCTTGAACCTATCCTTCAGAGCAACTTTAGAGGCATTATTGGAGCTCCCACCAATTCCTTCATCCTTCAAACAAGACAAGGCCTTACTCCAAGCAGCCCTAAGATAAGCAGTGGCATACCGGCGTATCTGGCCCCGCCGCTTCCGAACCCATTGGTCTCCCACTATTTTGATAAGTTCAGAGTCCTTCACCTTCTTCACTACGTAAAGAATATTATTCATCAAAAATATATACTGCATAGCGCCATCCTCATAGAGTCTTGATTTCTCCTTAAGATTAGACTCCAAAGTTGATAACAAGGCCAGCAATCTCCTTGCTATTGGAGTTGTAGTCTCTATATCATCATTTTGCAAATCATTGGTTTCATCATCCTCATCATCCTCCAGCAGGGAATTCAATGTCCCGCTATAATCCACAAGCAATTTCACATAATTCATAACATAACGGATTAGTGGATGAATCTCTCCATTGAGCATGGGCTTCTTAGAAGTCTCATTCCGCACAGCATTCTCGAACTCTGCAAAAGTACCTTTCGCAGCCTCTCCCAATCCAGCCAGCACCCCCTTTGCCTCACTACACACAAACTCATCAGTTATCATCGCCTGCAAATCTGAAAGAACATCTGTCAATGCATCATACATATCCAAAATCCTAAACAGCTTCTCTGAAGACCTCCTCGCAATCGCCACAGCCTCCCCAAAATTTAACAATTGCATCACACAGCCCTTTGCAGTCTCATTAAAACAAATTTCCTTAGCTGAATCAGACCCACTAAAAATATAATCACAAAGCCTCTTCTCCCCAGTCAAAAGAACTCTCACACCAATCTTAACAGCCTGTATCCATTTCTTCATTTTCTCATCCAAAGTTCTCCAATCAATTTTCTGGACCTCTTCTATGCTTAGTTTATCAACTCCCAAAATCACTAAACACTCATCCAAAGCATCTCTGCGAACATTACTATAAACCTGCACGCATTCCTTTTCATACCCAGATCGAATCATCCGCTCTGCAATGACTTTCAGGTCCTCAACAGCATCGCTATTTATTAAATCCACACATACATCATCACCGAAACTCCCTCCTCGCTCGTGAAAACAAGTGCTTTCACAGTCAACCTCCCCGAAACTCTCAAATTCATCATCAATTTCTCCTTCATTAGATGCAAAAGAGAGTGACACCCGCCTAATTGATCCGTACAACCGCTCCGCATCGAGGGGGACAGTGTTCCTTATCAAGAGATGACGAAACTCATCCTCCAGCCTCGACATAGCAATCTGGACAGCGGTCTCAGCCCGGTCGATGACCTCGTTATCAGACCGAACCGACAAAGCATCCAACAAGTCCAGAATTTCATCAACAGCAGTCAGATACTCAGCAGCCTGGTCGGGTGCTTCTTCCCAGGACGGGGCAGAATGGCGGGAAGAATCCCAACGGAGAATCACCTTTTCGGCAGCATCCAATCTGGACTGCGAACAGGATTCCTCTTGAATCAAATCGGTTATATTGGATAACCGGTTGTCAAAACTGGAGAAGATCAGAAGCATATCCTCCCTAACGTTTTTCGGCGTGTTAAGGCTCTTCACGATCTGTTGCGCTGTAGCCATCACCCGATCGTCGGCGCCGCCACCAAGACTGGTGGTGGTAGTGGTGGCCATTTCCCCGTTGTTAGCAATTTTTAGGGTTTTTGAGTTTCTATGCGTAATATAGGGATCAAAATTTGGGGATTGCGACAGTTAGTAGATTAACAGAAATTTACAGGTGTTGACGATGATGAAAGAGATATCGTTACAGCCATTCTGATTCTTTTGTTTTTCTGGGACTGAAGGAAAGCTAAGAGAGTGTTTGGCCGGCTAGTGTTTTGCGTTTGGTGCTTGATGTTCAAAGACAGGAACGAAATGGCCGATGATGATTGATGACGATGAGGCTAACATTACTAAATTTTTATTTATTTTAAATTAATACCAAATATTTTATAAATAATACAATTCAATATTAATTTTTAATATTAAAAATATGATATATTATGTTACCCTACTTTATTATTTACAGTAAAATTTTTAAAAATTAAAAATAAATAAATTATGAAAAAAATAATATATCTAAATGTCATAATTTTGATTATATTTTTATAAAAAATTAAATTTTATATAAATAATGGTATAATATGATATTATTTGATACTAATTTATAATAATTAAAAAAATTAATATTAAATTATTAAAAATAGAGACGAAGACTTTGAAAGTCTTTTAACGGAAATGCAAGGTAATAATACTAATAGCCATGGAAAGGCAATTACTCCGTCACGGCCTTTAGGTTTTCTACAGTTTGTACAGTGAGTTCTCTGCGGTTGCCCCCTCTAATGTCGTTTGTTTTCTTTTCCATTGCGCCTATGCAGATTTTAGGACTATTTTCCTTGATATTCGGTTTCTTTTTTTTTTTTTTAAATAGCGTTATGGTAATCAGGAAGTTTTAATTTTTAACAAAAAATTATTAAATTCAGAAATATAAAAGTATAATAAATTACAAATATATATTCAATATCAAAATACGAAATAAATATATAACAAATTATAAACAATAATTCAAATTTTAAAGCAAAATACACATTGGAAAATAGTTAACACAACAAAACAAACTGTTTGCGCCTACAAAACCTCAATTAAAAATCTTGAAATTTTGGGAGAAAAAAAAGTTGCGTGTCAGCAATTTAATATATTAAAATTAGATATATTTTGGGAACATGTATAAAATGAATTTAAAAATAAATAAATAAATAAATGTATCAGCAATTCAACACTGATAAAATGAGAAAATGATTCGCAATGATATTGTTGTATATAAGTTTTATTTGCTGAAAATACATAATTTGTGGCTATTATTTTCCTACTTTGTTAATTAATTCATATATGATAGCACTGTATGAATATGTGAAATTAAGTTATTCAAGATACTCAATCAGTTTATCCTTTCAAAAAAAAAAAATTATAAATTTAAGTCCTTGAATTATTAATTGTAAACTAATAATTCTGATGGATTTTGGCTTCACACTTCCATATGTAAAGATTGGAAATTTCCAGAGATAGACATAGACAATAAGGGCGATATAGAAAGAATAGTTCCTTATGTTGATGGTCACCCCAAGGTCTTGGCGGGGGATGATTTTTCAGTTGGGTAATGAAAAATCTAGCCAAATGCACATTGTCACTTTGACAATAAGCTCTGGAGTGGAGATCCTGCGCAATTAACGCATTTTTGCAGGCAATGTGCATCCTTCAGAATTGAAGGTTTCCTAGTTGCCATCATTTTGATAGCAACCATTGCACAAGTGGTACAAGAGTCGCACCAGCATCATTGCATCCTTGACACAAAGATTGACCTAGACCATTCTGGGAACACATATAATCAGAAAATTTCTCACTTGCCTACACGGTTTGTCATCCCCTCCTATCTTTATGCTTCAGCATCTCAGCTGAAGAAGTGCAGAAGAAACTGTGGCTACTAGTGGATGTACAACAGATAGACTAAGCTTTCTTGAACAGCTAAAGGTCTCCAATGTCAAAATGGATCTGAGTTGCTCTGCAACCAAATAGTGAGTGAACTGTTAGAAGGAAGCAATAGTAGTTAACTGTGACACTTAAAGGTACCCGACATCTTCAAATCAGATACAAATGCTTAGGCAAGCTCTTAGATTTCGAAAAGTAATTTCCACAACAGGATATTGTATATTAGTCAAAGTATATATTCCTTCAAAAACGACCATCCTTCTTTACTATACATGACATCAGCCAAAGCTGCATTTGTCATCATCAGCACCACAAATGTTTGTATTTCTTTTCTAAATAAAATCAAAGTAGAATGATAAACTTTGACATATTAATAGAAAGCATTGCCAAATGGTGCCTTCGCTATCTATACGAATTATTTCTCTTCTGTATGTCTTTCTCTGTCCACATCTCCTTTGCGTTTGCAATGCAATTATGCATTCATACAGCTCTTTCAGCATACTGAAACCAGACTCTTAACTTTAAACAAAGACAGAGTTCGCATAATTTATGTTGATAAGTAGTCATGGATTTATTACCATGAAAGCAGAATAGGTTCAAAGCTTCCACCTTCATAAGTTCATATTATGCTTCATCCTTTAAACATATTATAATGTTTTATAAATTGGAAAATTCAGAAATTTAGCTCGCAAAGGATTTATGAAGTTCTCCACCATCTAAATCAGTTTTTATGTGCAGGAAAACCACATATGATAAAGAATGTGTCACCGATTTGAAACCTTTACTATGAATATAATCTTGAGAGTGTCAATATGTTGCAACAGCAAAAAAAAAAATGTTTATATTTCCATAATTCAGCTAATTTTCATCTCTAGAGTACAGACCGGTATTTCCTGAAAGCAAAATTGATTCCAGGTCCAAGCTATACCATTACACTTGAGGCACCTAGTAAACTAGACTATGTTGGTTTCCTGAGATGAATGCCTGTTTGATTCGCTACCCTGCCAAGGACAAAACACATTAATAAAGAGTAAAGACATAAGCAACTAATCTAAAAAAATTTGCTCCTAGAGGGAATAAAGGGCAAGTTTCAAGCACAATACTTACAGTGTCACACAACTGATCTTTTATGCTGTACATGGATTTCACCATTGTTTCTAGAGTATCCTTAGCTAACTGGAATTTTACATCTAAGTCACCTGAATTAGGAGCATCATTTTGAAGCTGAAAAAAAAAATCAGTTACAATTACTGAGTGCAAAATATCACATTGTGTGCCTCTTCTGATTTGTGCTTCCTTAATTCCTGTTAAAAATTTGGTAAAAAGCACACGCATTGGCAAGAAAAATTCTTTATCTATTACAAATCCAATGGTTGGTCAAATACCTTCAAGTTTATAACAGCCATTGGTTCAGTCTCTTCTGCTCTGTCCTGATTTACCATATTCCATGTCATAGCCTTCAAGCGGGGCAAAGTAACCTGAATAAAAATAAAATAATTATAAATAGACTGTCAGATCCTCGCATCTTGCCAAATAAAGATTGATCCGTTTGAGTATATTAGCTAAGAATATCCAACCTGATCCTTGAATACATCATCCCGCCATTCTTTCTGAAACTTTTGCAGCAGAATTGTTAATAGCTTTTGCAATTCAGGAAGAACCTCATCGGGAAATAGCTTTTGAATCTCATCTTTGCTTATATTCTCATAAACACACCTTCGGATCAACATGCGGAGGCACACCAATAGCTACACAGCAGAAAGATGGAATACCCATAGGTTTAAATGATGCATTTAATAAAACCAATAAGCACCATAAGATTACAGCAATCTGGGTGAATCTATGAAGTAAAATGCAGAAACTAGAAAAATGCTGGAGTCAATGAAAAACGAAATCCTAAAACAGAATCTGAAGACCCAAGTTATGTCAACAACAAATATAACAGATTGATCTCAATAAGTAAACTGCAGCAGTTGATTGCTTTCGACATTAATAACATAATGAACTACAAGAACCCAGTAGTACCAGTATCAGCACAGAGAAGAGAGAAGGGGGAAGTAATAATATGTACCGGGTCAAGATCGGCGTCGCTTTGGAGCTGAAGTATGTCGCAGATGACTTGGCGGTCGGCGGCATCGAGACCGGTCTTTCGAGTTCTCCAGAGAGCTTGAAGTATGTACTCCACTGATTCCTTGGAGTTTGCTCTCACCAGCAAGGGCAAATGGCCCCAAAATCTATACTCCATCTGATGCCCAAATCACCTCATCAATCAATTTAAATACAAATCTGTATAATGAAAGAAATTAAGGCTTTTTCTCGCCCTAATTAACTGAAAATATGTTTTAACTCATAATTTTCAATCCCGCTTTCAAAGGTGTAGCCTTTAGATAGGTGTTAGAGGTTGGCAGCCTCCATCCTGGTTTGTATACTTGGTTGGGTATGGTTTTTGCTATACGCTGCCGTTTAATCAGTGTTATATTTTCCCCTTGAAATCTTTCTCAGAGTTTTTTATGAACAAAAGTATCCATTGCCACCAAAAACAAGGATAGCTCTAAGAGAGACTGCAGGGTTAGCAACCCAATCAAAAGGGCATTATTTTTTTTTTTTAATTTTTTTTTTTCAATACAATAAATAGCCCTATTGGCTGTTCTATTACTATGGACAAAATACACAGTAGAAACACTATTAGAATCAAAGGCTAAAGAACTAAATTTTCCCTGCCAAAAAGAAAAAAAGAACTAAAATTTCTATTCATAACCTGAAAAAATTACAAGTGGCGCTCGTATCACTATTTCTAGAGGATGAAAAATTTAATAATTGACAAAGTCTTTTTTTAATAACGTTTCAACCCTCAAAACGTATTACTCTGTTATCACCAATAGTCCCCGCAAGAACAATTACCACCTTTGAAATGGTGGAATCTGCTGGCATCCTTCACCACAATTTCCCTTCTGGTAACCTTAGCAATCAGCTTAATTGCTTCGTGACAATCACTACAGAGCCGGTGGCCCTGAATGATTTGCAAAGGCATCCGATATGGAGTGTTAATCAGCCCAAAAGCAATTGCCAGCTTCTCACTATGGTACAACAAAACATCCTGTTCTTGTTCATCTACGTCCGGTAGCAGAGTTTTTTTCACAGCAATGTAACCATGTTTAGAAATTTCTTTCATCAAGTCATCGACTTTTTGATAGATTTCCTTTCTCTGGGGATGGGATTTATCTCCAAAATAGAAAACATGCACTTGTTTCTTACCTTCAATCCAACTGCAAGCCTGAAGCATTCTCAAACCTTTTCTTCTTAAGGTCTGGATGACAGCAGCAGCTTCCTTTAATTTTCCAGAGCAGTTGTATATATTCAAAAGCACAATGTAGTTGTTAAGCTTCTCTGATTCCATCCCGTAAAGTTTCTCAGCTGCAAATTTTCCGAGCTCCAAGTTTCCATAGATCCGACAAGCTGTTAATGGGGCAGCCCACATATTTGCTGTAGGCTTGAAAGGAGCACCTCAAATCAAAGCAAAGGCTTCATCTAAGAGCCCCTCCCTACCTAATAATTCAATCATACATGCATAGTGCATTGCCCGAGGTTTTACTTTGTAATCTCTGCCCATAGCTTCAAAAATTTCCCACCCACGCTCAGATATACCAGAATAGCTACAAGCAGATAAAACAGCAAGAAAAGTGACATGGTTGGGTCTCATTCTTTCTTGAAGCATCTGCTCAAACAACTCAATTGCCTCTGCTCCCCGACCATGATTCCATATCCAGCAATCAGGGCACTCCAGGAGATGACATTCTTGTTGGGCATCTTGTCAAAAACATGTCGAGCATTTTCTATTCTTCCCCATTTGCTATAAAAATCAACAAGTGCTGTGCTTGCAACAATATCTGATCCAAAACCATGTTGAATTAGTGCAGCATGTACTTGCTTAGCATAATCCAAAGAAGCTAATCTCGCACATATTCTCACTATCATGGAAAATGTAAAGTGGTCCATTCCTACACCAGAATCACGCATCTCATAAAACATGTCCGAAGCTTCCTCACTATAACCATGAAGTGCATATCCCGCAGTGATAGTATTCCACCCTACAGTAGTTTTCTCTGGCATTTCATCAAAGACAGAATGAGCATCTTTAATATTCCCAAACTTAGCATACATATCAATCGAACCACAAGAAACAAATATATCATCCCCTGCTCCCATCTTCAAAGCACACGAGTGTAACTGTCTCCCTGAAGAGATCAATCCCAATCTAGAAGACGCTTGGATCATGGTGGCAAATGTGCGGGATCCAGCATCTGAAAACTCCTCCCACATAATTAGAAACAACCTAAATGCTTCCATATAGTACCCTATATCCACAAGCCCAGCAACGATAGTGTTCCAAGAAATCAGGTTCCCCTCTGGCATCTCATCAAACCATTTCCAAGCGTGGATCATCATTCCACATTTAACATGCATAAGAAGTATTCTATTTCTCATGTACAAATCAGGTTCAAAACCAGTATTCACCATATAATTAAACACTCTCTTCAATCCAGGTATAGATCTTAAACCTATACGCGCACTGACTAATGCATCAAAGGTGCTACGTCCCACATCAAATCCACCATTAAGCTCAAATATCTCAAACAATTCAAGTGCCTCTCTGTACCTTCCATCAAGTACCAACTTCTCAATGTGACTACAAAGTCTTGAACTGGGTTTCTTAAATTGGGTGTCTCGCGAACTGGTTCCTTTTTCAACATCAACGTCGATTATCAAAGGTTTAGGCTTAGGGCGGGGTTGAAGACCTTGATTTAGTGAATAACACCGGAACTTACTAAACGGATACGCAGAAAATAAAGTTTTCAGCTTTAAATCCTTGTGATCTAAGAAGGAAGGCAAGCTAGTATTACTGAGAAACTGAACCAATGAGATACTTTGGTAAAGCAATCGCGGAATCTCCATATTCAAAAATTTAATCCAGAACCAAAATCAAAACCAAATTATTGGACATTGGGAAGAACCAGGAAAAATCTTACCTTTCAAAGGCAATAGCAGTAAATAAAAGGAGAGACCATCCAGTTCGGGGCGGCGAGGAAGACCTGTCTGGTTCTGTCGTTAACAATGTGCCCTCTGCTGGAGCCACCACAGCATCGAAATATCCACCCTGGGGTAGTTGTAGGCTTGCAGCGGTGGCCATATTTGAACGAAATTACCTCTAAAACGGTGCGTTTCCCGCTCCATTTTTAACTAAAACGACGTAGTGTTTTAATTTTGTGAAAAAAAAAAGAAAAGAAAAACCGCCTTTAAGTATAAATACGGTTCCATAGCAATTCTGATCATTTTTTGGGCTTCCGCTGAATAAGCAAATGGCATCGCACGATCTCCGCCGTCCGTTCAAGAGAGCGGCGATCTCCGATCAGCAAAAGCGAAGGGTGCTAACACTGCAGCGGCAAGCACAGAGTCGTCGCGATGCTCAACAACAAGCTCGCTGCTTAGCCTCGACGGTCCTTTCTCTACAATCTGTAAACACCCAACCCGAACATGAGCTGGACATCGAGTTCGAACCTGAAACTCTCCCCAATCAACAACCCGAAGAAGAAGAAGAAAATGAAGAATCCGGAGCCTCGTTAAAGGGCCTAGACGTTCGTCAGGCATCGAAGCTCAAAGGAGCGGAGGCTCGGAAGTGGTTCGCGAGGCAGCTAATGCTGCCGGAGTGGATGATCGACATCCCTGGTTGCTTGCCCCAAGACTGGTCCGTTATCTATCTTTGTCTAATCCCCTCCCTCCTTTCTCTCTTTAAGGTAGGCTTTTAATGGCGATTGCTTCCTTTAGGTATGTATTTGCGAGGCCAGCAGGAAAACGATGCTTCGTTGTTTCTTCTAATGGAACCACTGTGAGTAGGCTCAGGAATGGCTCTATCTTGCATCGTTTCCCATCTGCTTTACCAAATGGGGCGAAGACTAGAGATGTATCCGGGCCTTCTCAATCTTATTGTATACTGGATTGCATATTCCATGAGGTGCAGAATTCTTATCACTGATTATAGATTCTTAATTTCTGTGTCTTTGATATTGAATTGATTGTTTATTCATTTTTTTTGTTGATTAATATGGGTTGCATTTCAGTCGGACCAAACATATTATGTAATAGACATGGTTTGCTGGCGGGGTTACTCTCTGTATGAATGCACGGCTGAATTCAGATTTTTTTGGTTGAACTCGAAGCTTGGAGAGACTGGGGCTTGTGATCCTCCTTCTTTTTACCATAAGTATAGATTCAGTTCAGTTCCCATTTACAATTGTGACCAGAGTGGCCTATGGACTGCGTATACTGGAGCATTGCCTTATGTGAAAGATGGTTTATTGTTCTATAACAAGTATGAATTTTGCCTCAGCTATAGTTTTTATTCTGTTCTGATCCTTTCTTTTTCTTATTGGTTCCAATACTCTTTATGGGGATGAATGTTGTTACTTCACGTGCACTGTTTTTTAATTTTTAAACGAACACCCAGTTTGGAGCAATGAAGAACTTGCATTTTCTAGATTGCAGGTTGCAATGCAGTGGATGAATTTTTTACATGGTACTTGATATGGGCTGAGCTGCTTGCCATTACTTTTAAGGTTTTCATAAAAGTGGTCGTGTCACCTTCTCCAAAGCCTGTATGTGCTAATCTTCAGTCACTTTTTAAACCCCCCCAAAAAAAAGGACCTAGTTGTGGTTTGAAGAAGAATTTGAATTGTTTTCATTCAGAGTAGACTTTTCCTTTGTAGTTTCATTAATTTTTTTGCAAAGTAATATGTGCATTTATCAATAAAAACCACAATAAAAGTTCAATTGAGATTGATATTATGTTCTTTGAGAAATTAGCTAGTGGGTTACTATAGGGCTTTTATGGGAACAAAACTAGGAATGAATCATTTGGAGGCTAAGTGTTATTATGTGTAAGAATGGTGTCTCACATAAAATATAGAGCTTTCAAATCGACTTGTGATACCTACTTTTACATTCTGGATAAATTATGCCATGGTTTTTGAGTCAAGCTGGTTTTCTAGGTTGCTATATTAAATGCATTTATCAAGCTAGATGTTTCGCTGGAATGGTGCTTGTGTAAGCAAGACTCATAGTTTAGTTCTCTATTGCAAATGACCTATATACCATAAATTATTCGTTACAGCTCCAGTTTTTGTTAGAGAGCACACTACTGACTACTGAGGTCATCTCTGCCACTTGGTGACGTGTTTCTTCAGCATTGTTTTCCCCTGGAATGCTAATTATCATTTTACAAACAAATATTCTTATTTATGGATTGTATTTGTTGAGCTTTGGTTCATCCAACACCACTTTTGCAGTTTGTCTTATAAAAGGTTATTTGATGATAACCACATCGATTCTCTCTCAGGCATGCACATTATCAAATTGGAAATACACCTCTGGCATTAGTCTGGAAAGATGGAAACTGTAGTAAGTATGTCATTGACACAGATAGTAATGGGCAGGTTCCAAGCCAACAACAGGTATTTAAAGTTAACTGTTGTGTATACCTGCTGCTTTTTCGTTCTTATCAAACTTTTTCATCCTTTCCTTTATTTCAGTTGAGTAAAAATACTCCACTATAAACCCGACTTTTTGGTTCCTTTACTATTCTTGTAATTGTTTGCCATCTACATCGTTGGTATGTATGACCAGGTAGTTTTGGAGCTACAAGATGATGGAAAACTGGTTACATCAGATGATCCTCCTGTGGTATTCGGTAGCTTGGATTTGGATTTTATTCAAAAGGTTTGATTTCTGCAGGCACTTAAATGGTTTAGGATATTGTTTTTTGAACAGAAAATTTTCCTGTTATTTTAAATTTTGTTCTTTTAAAATCTTTAGACAGGGCTCCACTCAGGAAACCCTATTCGTTTTGCTATTAGTGATGGAGGCTTGAGTTTAGTGGATGGAAAGCTTGAGAAAGCTGATTTACATTATTTAGGCAAGGCCAATCGAGCACGTGCCTTTGCAGATAGTTACTCCAAGGTCAGTTGGAAAATTACTTTCTTTACTGTGTTATGAATTCTTTTTTGATTTGGGAGGTGGTTAATCTTTATCAAAATAGATGCTATTGTACGAGGATTTGCAGTTTTCCTATGTAACCTGCTAATTACTTCAGAGAGTTTTTTCATCCCAAACCGAGAGGAGCATCAACTATTGAACATACAGGAGAAGTATCTGTTACTAAAGTTCAATACTAAAATGCCATTCGAATATCAGAGCATGCTTTTGAATAATTTAATCCATGAGAGTGCCAACAATTTGGTTAATGGTGGATTATAAAAATGACCTAACAATGCTGGAGAGATGTGGTTTTAGTATCAAAGTTGCTTTTTCTCTTCTGTATATTGAAGTTCTTATCTCGATAACTTCTCTTAAAAAATGAAGGGAGGGCGATATATTTGGTCACCTGATAGTGCAGTAATTTTTCATGTTTGGTATAATAATTAGTTTTGGTTGTGTTTTACTTATTCATGCAAGTTTTTGTACTTGGCTGTATAGTGTCAAAATTTACTCTTGTAGGTTATATTCCAGCATATGGTTCGGCATTCTCCTTTGAAACTTGATGATCTGCTTGCATCCGTTTGCTCATCAGAAGATCAACAAACCAAACCTTGTGACGTTGATATGAGTGGTTGATGGTGATTGTTAGTGTTGAGAGGTTTTTATTTATCCAGTTTGAGGCATAATCTTCTGAAGGTCTTCGTCAATTGCTTTCTGCCATCTGCCTCTTATCTGTGAGATACCAATTGAAGCCAGTCCTTGGAGAGTTTCTGTATGTATCTAGCTAGCAACCACCTATTAACAGGGAAAATACAAACCCGCAAAGCATTTCATGCCATATTTTGCGTACAGAATATAGATTTAGATTTGGAATACGTTCTCTTGAATGATTTTGTAGGCCCAGTTGCGCGGTTGAAGAGATGTATCATCTATATTCATATTTCCTTTTGTGATCAATTATCATTTCGACAAGAGGGAGAAAAGGGAAAATGTAGTAGTTATTGCCCTTCGTAATGGAAGCATCCTGTATTATTGTTTGGTATAATACTCAATTTGGGTTTTATATGTGGATTAATTTCATCTATGTTCATTTAATTATTTTTAGTATTATTGCAGTAAAATTATGTAATTATTTTTTGTCATATGAAAGTTATCTAACTATGGTTTAATTTCAGTAAATTCGTTGCTAGCGATTTTTTAACAGTTAACAACGGGAAAAATTGTGTTTGCTTTACAGTTAGCATATAAAATACATCAAATCATTATATAGATTAAATAAAACTCTGATATTTCAATCAATATCATTTTTAATTTATAATGCGGATGTGAATGTTGAATTGTAAACATATATAGTATTTTATTTGACTTGTACAATAACGTAACATATCTTATATACCAACTAGAAAGTTAACACAATTTTTCCAGTTGCTAACGGCTTTTTTAAAATTAAATTATAGTTAGATAATTTTTACGTGATAAAAAATAATTATATAATTTTACTACAACAATATTAAAATATTAAAATTAAGTGAAAATAGATGAAATTAAGCATTTATATGCCAGTTTAAACAAAAAATTTAAATAAAAGCATAAAGCCAAGAAGGCAAGAGTAGAATAGATGTCAGAGATTCAAAATTGCATTTGCCTCTTTCACTACAAGGCAGGCAGCCAATGATGAACTGGTTATTAGCATATGTAATGAATTAACTTCTCCAATGAATAATAATCTACCCTGCTTTCTGTGAGAACTGGATCCGTAAGCCATAGCTTGTTAAGGCTTATCGGGTCTTCTTGGCTTTGGCCAATTTCTTCTTTCTTTTCTTCACAGCCTTTGGAATTTTTGTCTTCCGAGCTTCTCTCTTTTCTTCTTTTACTTTCTTTTTATTCTCTTTTCTGGCAGCTCTTTTATCAACAGTATTATTTTTCTCAACTTCAGAAGAGGAACCGCTCTCATCTGACTCGCTCAAGCTCTCTTCCTCTTCATCAGTCCCAGCCTCGGATTCACTGTCAGGTGAGTTACAATGATTATCCTTATGGACAGAAGTTTCTAATACATGGTTCACATCCTCTTCCTTCTGTTCTTCTTGGACTGCAGATGATTGAACTTTAGAAAGAGCCTCCTCCAGTCCTGTAATTGTGTTATAGTAAACGTCTCCCGTATCCTTGCCGCTTGTTATTCGTATCGCATCTTCCTCAACATTCTTGACATGATCTAATGTCTTTGGGATATATGACTGCAGTGAACAAACAAGAAACAGTTCACAAAATTACGAATCATCCCCGATATTTAATCAACATCACGAGTATCGTAATTGCTAATCCTGCTAAATCAAGGGGAAATATTCTCATATTCCTAAGCCTGTCAAACGCTGAATAGAAAACTCGAATGGAAATAATTGCTTATTTGAAACAATATGAGAAACAATTTTTCCAAACATCAATCTAATTTCTCATTTAGTTTCTATTTTAAGCATATATGAATTTTGCAATTTGAGAAAACAAACTATTGCCTGAGGAACACAACTGAAATGAAATGACAAACAAATTTAACTGAGGAGAAAACAATACCTGCACAAATACAGAGTCTGCAATTTCATCCTCCGCAGTCACATCTCTTGCCAAATTTTTTTGCTGAACCTGAAATAAGACACTATAGTCAGAAGAAAGATCTCACTCAGGATTAGAGTGAAATCTGAATTGCAAGTAGGGCTGCAAACCTCCTCCAAATAACTGTCAAGAGAATCATCAGTAATGGTTGGATCAACTATGAAATCAAATAGTTCCCGAATTGTCATGACAGCTACACCATGTTTCTTAAAGAAATCCTGCATACAGCCCAAACAGATTGACATGGGTAGTTAATTAGAAACACTTTCCTTTTGTTTTTCCGTTTTCCCCCTAAAAGTAAAATGTAAAAGCAAAATCACGACCACCCATCCTTTGGAAAGAACTTGCTGAAACATGAACACAATCTTCACGTAAGAAATCAAGGGTGATCAAGATCAACTGCTTGAGAGACATCAATAATATATAAGTGACCCTACAAACAGGGGGCAAAAATCCACCTCAGATATCCACTTACAAATGCTATAAATCTAACTTTCTCAGTTAATAAATCTTCTCAAAAAGGAAGTTTTACATCTTATACTGTCTTTCTGGACTTGGAGTGCATGAAAATCAGTGTGAAGGCAATTATATCTTTTTAGCAAAGAACCACAATGAACAAGACGTTTACCTCAAAATAGAGTATGTTATATTCACTAAGGTCCCCATGTACCAGTTTGCACTTCTGATATAATGTCCGCATTGCAATAATCATCTGACAGAGATGGAAAGAGCTTAATACCACCAGCAACATCAAACAATAAATATGTAAAATAAACCCTTTAGTCTGCAAATAACATTATAATAAACTACTCCATGTGCCAGTAAAATTTCGAACAACCTTTAAGGTTACAACAGCCTGATCAACCCAAGTGATAAACCCCAGAAGTTAAATATTTGTCAGTGTTAAAGTTTTGAGAGAAGAAGAAGGCAAGAATCAAACATAAACAAATCTCTAAAACATTAACTCAAAAACAAAACATTTGATTCACACAAAACAGAATTTTCTTCCTCTTTTTCTTTATATTCTTATATATATTTCTTACAAATACCTCTCTCAACAAACAAAATCAGCTCACATACTACACTTCTCACTCTAAGGCTGCTTATATAGCAGTAAAATAGTCATGCTTTTTTTCTATTCATCACACGTGAGAGTGTACCAACATATCCAAAGTTACAAGAAATCCATACTTAGTCATACTTCACATGTACATCTATCAAATCTAACTAAAATAAGATTTTTTATGCAGAAAATCTAACATCAAATATCAAAAATCTCAGTTCCAACAATCAGCAGCCAGATTCAACTTGGCATAAAGAACTTCCTTAACATCAAATATAAAAAATTATATTGTTGCTATATCTATAACTTGAACAAAGAAATAAATACCAACAAAAAAATTTGGACACACCTCTACATAACCTCACGCAACTTGTCCAAAGATAAGGCAGCATCCTTGAGACGAGGTGCAGCATAACCAGCCTTTCGTTTAACAAATATTATCAACCAAAAGAAAAGGTCAGTGATATATCACAAACCAAATAGTTCATTGCATAAACAATGAAATTAACAGACAGATAGAGAGAGGAGAGAATATGAAGAGGAAGAATACACAAATGATAAATTCTCTTCAATTATCCTTAGAATTAACAGTACATAGTTTGAAAGGAGGGCATTTCTAATTACTCCACATGGCCATATGTTGTGAAATATAGGCTAAGAAATAGAAAAGAAAAACTGAATAGTTGATAGCCGTGATATGTAAATGAGATTATCCATATGAAGACAGGACTTCCAGCAATCAAAGCGCACACAGTTTTTCAGAACAATTAGAGCAAACCTATGAATTCCATGACCAGAACGTGAAGTCTCAAAAGATATGGAGTTGGACACTTGATTCCTGATGCCTTTAGCCCGCAACTCATGATTAAAAAATTCACATTATATAACTAGAAGGTTTTTTTTCTTTTCATTCGGACAGAGAGCACCAAAGTTTTATACTACATTCCAGGAGTAATTGACATACGCTTGAAAGGTTTTGTTCTTCCTCTAGCAGATTACAAGAACAAACTTCATTTAATAACCAACAAAGTTTAGGCATACCCATGTAAAATAGACAAAACACTCAGTGGCAAATGAATGCTCTAAAATATGCATTGTCATGAAAAAATTTTTAAAAAATCAAAGTAAATGATTTTTAAGTAAAAATACAATGTTGGTCTTACCTCATAAGATTTCTCATTTCTTTTTCAGCCCATGTTTTTACCATTTTTCTCGGATTGTGCTTGCAGTATCCATGTCTAAAGCGATAGTCACCCTGTACATACCGATCTCTGTCCCTATAGTTTTTAGAGGTAACAGATTAAATTGAACGACAATCCTATGGCATGTGGCATAATCTACAAAGATGGAACCCGATTGTACATTCATTTTATTAGAATTTAACAAAAAGAGGAATTTAAAATTCTCAAAATTAATATGAATTGGTTAATCTTTCCCTCCTTTCACCTCAAAAGAAAACTGTTTGCACTATGGTAATAAATGCTAAACTCCAAAACCATGAAAGGTTTACAAGCATTTCTTTCTCAACAAGTAACAACACCATCCAACTTACTTAAAAACCAGAACTGAAGTCTTGTACACTTCAATTGCAAGCTCCTGACCATCTGCTTTGGTTGCAAGATATACATTTGCCTGCCAAATCAAATGACAAATGTTCATATAGTTCATGTATGGTGGATACATACTCATAGAAACATGATACTAATGAGTATCAAACTACCAAAGCGATCTTTATATACCTCTTTTCCTGTTGAAATGCAGCCGTTAATGTTTTGACATACACCCCAATTCATCATTTTGTATAAAACCATGCGAGTCCTAGGATCAATAGCCTAGAAACAACACAATAATTATATACTTTCCAAGCGAAAAAGTCATCCAACGAACTACAATGAGAGATGGATGCATATGAGAAAAATTAAGTGTAATAAAAGGAGACGAACATCCACAAACATGATCCCACCTGCTCAACAGTTGCACAATCTGCTTTCTCAGTAGTTTTAGTTTTATCGATGGTTGTCTCGAACACTTTCACGAATTGCAATTGTCACAGGATTGGACATGGCAATATTCAGCCTTCCTTCCCACTCCTGCGTCATTAATTGACTTGAAATACAAACCAGAAATTGGAATAGACACCAAGAATAATAGGTTTAAACACCCACATAATGAAGGAGTTTGTAAATTTTAGCATATTTCCAAACAAGTTATTAAAATAAAATTAAGGTTTAATCATATCTAATCCCCTGAAAATGTTTGTTTTCACCATTTAGCCTCTTGCTGCAATTTTTTGTCCACTTCACCATGTAAACTTCATTTTTGGTCCATTTTGTCACATGTCTAATTTGTAAAACCGAACATATAGCTCCTTGTTGCTGACGTCGCGGCTGACATGGCACTATTGACTAAGTCAAATAATTTTTCTTGTCATATCAGCATTAAGAAGATTCATGTATATTGTATAAATTGGACAGGGGCAAGATGGACAAAAAAAAAAAGAGTTCAACATGCTAAGTGGACAAAAAAACACTGCAGAAAGCTAAATGGCGAATACAAACATATTCAGTGGCTGGATACGACTTAAATTAACTTCAAAGGTTGAATTATAAAGACAAACTAGCATGGGCTTATCAATTCAACAAAATTTAGCAAAACGTTCTCTTTAAGATTGGCATAAGAAACTGTAAAATCTAATTCCACATTGCTATGATTATTAAACCGCAACATAAAAGAGAAGGATATTTCAATGCATTTAGTAAAATTATAAAGTAACCTGCCTTCAACTAGGCACAATAATAGCGATACGGATACCTCTAAAGGAGAAGCGCGGATGTGATTCAAGAACTTCTGATTTCGATTAGAGAGAGGTTGCAGAATCGAGGAATTAGGACGAGTGAAGTCCTCCATGAGCATTCGGACGTCTCGAACGAAGAGTAATAGCTCCGTCAACAGCTTCATCGTCTTCTTTCGAGTCCAACCAATCCAACGCGTCGGCAATTTCAGAGTCCGATGACCATAAAAGCTCTTTATCATCTCCCTCTTCTTCTCCTTCACTGTCGTCCTGCGCTTCGTTCTCCACTGCTAAATGTTCTAATTGCTCAACCTTTTCTGCTTCTATAGACATCTCTTTCTAAATCCTTATATTCTACGGACTTCACTTTCTCCGGCGAGGCACAGTTTTCGATTGTCAGAGCGGTGGATTTAGGTTTTAGACTGTTTCATTCGAGTTAGGAAGGAAAATAAGGAGGAAATCCTTCCTGAATATTCCCAAACAAGGTGTTAGGGTTAACCGCGGAGGAGGTGGGGCCCAATTCTGCCACGTCGGACAGATCGGATTGGATGGATAATACGAGATAAATTCGGTATTTGTCGGGCCCAATGCACCCAATTGAACCTGCTGGGAAATTATATTAACCCGTTAGTATACGGCGTTATATATTTCAAGTAAGTTCGTGTTATATTTTTTTTAATACATTATTTTAATAGCGGTAATTTTTTTGAATTTAATAGTTTTTCTTTCAATTCTTTATTTCAACAGTTTTTTCTGTTAATTTTTTATTTATTTTATTTATTACTCTTAAGCAATATATCTTTTCATTTTTTGTTTAAATTTTCTTACTTATTTTGTTTTTATTATTTAATTTGTTTTTCTGTAATTCTTTTGTTTGCTTGCAAATTGATAAATATATTTCATTTGAAAATGTAATTTTTAAGTATTTGATTTATAAAAATTTATGTAATAATCAAACATATATAAAAAAATAAAAAAAATTATGAAAACATATTTAGTTATAAAATAATGTATCTATAAATATAACATAATATATCTACAATTATAAAATAATATATCTACAATCATAAAATAATTAATTTGAATCTGATAGGCAAATAATCAAACATGGATGAAAAGATAAAAAAAATTTATGAAAACAAAGAAATAAATATACAAATGGTACCAATTCTTTTCACTTTGTTATAATTTGGTATCAAATATTTTAATTGTTATAAATTTGTACAAAATATTTTCACTTTGTTACAATTTGGTATCTAAGTCAAAATTTCAATCAGAAAAATGATGTGTCGGCATGTGAAAATGTCACGTCAGCCTGTCAATATGCTACATATACTTTTTTTACTAGAATTTTGAATTAAGTACTAAATTTCAACATTGTTGAAAGTTTTTGTATCAAATTATAATAAAATGAAAAAATTTGGTACTAATATGTATTAATTAAAAAGTTTTGTACCAATTTGTAACAAAAAAGTTATAAGAATTGATACTATTTATACAATTAGCCCTAAAAACAAATAATTAATCTATAATTATAAAATAATATGTATACAATTATTAGATAATAAATCTGAATCTAGTAAGTAAATAATCAATCACACAATAAAATATAAAAGAAACTCATTAAACAAATAATGAATATATAGTTATAAAATAATGTATCTGTAGTATTAAATAATAAATCTGAATTTGGTAAGCAAATAAAAAAAGATGAAATTGATTTATAAAAATAAATAATGAAGCTACTGTTAAAAAATAATTTATTTATATTTATTAAAATAATGTATTTTTTTTATTTTTAATCATTATTTAATTAACTTAATTAGAAAAAAAATGTAAACTTGAATTTAATTAATTTAATTAGCAATTAAACTCCGGACATGTAACACCCATTTACTCTACATTTGATTAGTAAGGTAAATGGACGTTATTCATTCATTTGTCTTAAACAATCTGCCAAATAAAAATACTTATATTTTATTATTATTATTATAACTATTTAATTGGTTAATAAATGTATGCTATAAAAAAAACATTAATTTATATATTGATATGAAACATATATTTTTACACTGGAATTTCTATTTATTATAATACTTCTTCAAAATATACCAAAATAAATTAGTGCATGTAAATTTTTTTTGTGCAGGAATAAAAATCATATGTACAATATATTCATAAATTTTATACATGTTACAACTTAATACAAATATCACGAACAACATCTCACAAGTTAAATATATCATGTAATTTAATTTGTAAAAATGCGATATTATTCTTTCATTATCTTTATTTATATCATTATCTTTTTTATTATTTTTAGTCAAACAACTATTTGAACTTACTAGTATGAATATAGGGATTTGTCAGTCCAGCCTTTTTAAAATATTGTCATTCCCAACACTTGTATTTATTGCCATTATCAGTTTTTTTTATATTGTCATTTTCGGCTTTTATTATTTTTATAACGTGTTTTTTTTTTCTCTTTATTGGTATGTCAACTTATTCTCTATTCTAGTTCAAGATTAAGTGTGTTCGGATTTCAACATAATCATTACCATCTTTGGATTATTAACGTTATATGTATACTTATGAATACGGGATGCCCGTACGTATAATTGAATATCAAATAATTAACAATTATTACATGCAAAACATGTCATATATAAAATAAATACCACAAAATAAACTTTCTCATGCATAGCTGATTCAGGCTATGAGTTTATGACCCAATTTCGACCCATTTATACTCATAATCTGACTTTGTAACCTTTTAGGATTTTATTTATTGTCTTAGCTTTAAAATGCAACAAAACTAATTTCAATCCGAATTTTCTACTAAAAGTTATGGTCAAAATACAGGTAGTGTTCCAATATTTTTTTACCTAGCATTTTCATAGTACTCTTATGTCCGAGTTTTTGTGACCGAATTTTGATCTAGATACAAGCTGAATTTCAATTTATGATGTTCATAACATTTTTAGCTATCATTTACAATTCGTTTAAGAACAATCCAACCTAAACGGACTAAGTTATAATCAATTTAATCAGGACTGTTCTAGTGCAAGTGCAATAAGACACTTGTAGGATTCATTGCAATTCAAGTATTTCCATGACCTAATTCATTCATGTCATATTCAAAATTTTCAGATCACATCGACATGCATAAAACTCAACATTTCACATTAATTTACTATAAAATTATATTGGCAGTTATTTTTCACATAAGACATTTTTCAAGTCACATGCAAATATATATTTCATACAAATTTCACATTTTATGGCATGCACAATTTTTATTCAAAAAACACTTACCAAATTAACCTCTAGCCATTCTCTTTTTTTTTCTTGCCTCCTCTTGTTAAGTGGCATTTTCCTCGTCCCTGTCCACCTCTTGGCAGCTACTTGTTTAGCCGTAACAAAAGAAAGTAATACGTCACTAAATAATACATGCATTCAAAGTTTATACATGAACATTAAGCAATGATCCTAATGCTCCTCTACCATTTTCCATGACTTCATTTCTTCCTCTCTTTACCTTATTTAAGTTTATATTAACCTAATGTCATTCCCTCCATTTTGGACAATTAAAACAACATTATCAATTCCAAGTTTTTTTTCATAATATTCAATATCAACTAGTCATATACTCAACATCAACACTTCTAATCATCTTTCTAAAACATATCTCCATCATAAGGTAATCTCTTCCTCTTTATTTTAGGTTATGTTTCATTAGTTTACAAGTCACAAAATCAACCTGTATGGTCATCTAAACTAAACTCCAAAATAATATAACTCAATCCTACACTTTTTTCCCTTTCAACACAACATCAATATAAGTTCACAACTTCAAGTAAAACCGTAATCTAACACTTCTAATTACAACATCCAACCACAAGGTCTCAAATACATGCAATAATGTTGAATTTAAGAAGAATAAACTTATCTTGATGGATCTCCAAGCTTTGCCAAAAATTTTCTTCTTTCTCTTCATTTTTTCACTCTAACTCTCTTTTTATGGTGGAAACTCCTTAATTACTTAGTTTCTCTCTCTTTAATTATTCTTTTCCACTCTTTTAGAAGCCTGATGGAATCAAAAATTGAGGGTTTGGGGAAGGTTTGGTCAGCCAAAAGGGAGAAGAGAAGAGAAAGAATATGACTTTTTGGATAAGTGAAGAAAATGCCATAAATTTTGATCTTTATACTAAGTTTAGGGTTTGTGGGTTCCATTAATTAGTTTAATATCTCTTCCTATTGGTCAATTAACTTAATTAATTTTGATTAAAATCTAATTATGGAAAATTCCACTTGTACCACAAATTTCATATTTCTTACACATTTTTCTCCAATAATTTCAACAATACCGTTTTTGTCTATGGAGAAATTTTTAAATTTTTTCTAATTCTTCTACTAATCTTTTAATTTCATATTATTAATATCTCTACTTATTTTCTCTCATAATGTATCATTTTTTTATGGGTCCAAATTTAGATTTCAATCTGACCGGTGCGTCCGACTATGATCAAGCACGATCGGGACCTAAATCGCTAGATATTACAGGAGAAACCTTAATTACAAGAAAAAATAAAAATTTATATTTAATTAACTTAATTAAGATTATTTACTTTAGTAAACCTTGGGTATATTATTTGATAAATTTAGGGTAAATCTTAGTAAATTTTGAGTAAATCTTGGGTAAATATTGAGTAAACATTAAGTAAATTTTGAGTAATTCTTAAGTAAACCTTGCGTAACTTTAATTTTCATTAATTTTCTGATAAACATTGGGTAAATATTGAGTATAACTTGAGTAATTTTAAATAAATATTTGATAAATATTTAGTAACTTCAATTTTCATTAATTTGTAGTAAATATTGGATAAACCTTAGGTATCTCTTGGGTAAATCTTGATAAATCTTTAAGTAAACATTGTATAAATTTAATTTTCATTATTTTTTTAGTAAACATTAGATAAATATTGGGTATAATTTGAGTAAATTTTAAATAAATTTTTGAAAAACCTTTTGTAAATTCACTTTTATTAATTTGATAAATATTAGGTAAACTTTAGGTAATTATTAGGTAAATATTGATAAATTTTTAGATAAATATTGTGTAAATTCAACTTTCATTATTTTTTTTAGTAAAAATTAGATAAATATTTGATATAATTTGAGTAAATTTTATGTAAATATTTGAAAAAAATTTTATAAATTTAATTTTCATTAATTTGTGGTACATATTGGGTAAATCTTGATAAATCTTTAAGTAAACCTTGTGTAAATTTAACTTTTATTAATTTTTTAGTAAATATTAGATAAATATTAGGATAATTTGAGTAAACTTTAAGTAAATTTCTAAAAAAAATTTTGTAAATTCAATTTTCATTTATTTTGTGATAAACTTTGGGTAAACAGTGATTTTGAATGATTTCAGTATTTTTGAAAAAAATTTTAAGTGCTCAGTATTTTTGAAATAAACTTTAATAGACAGTATTTTTACAATTATTTTTTATTTTTTTTGTCATTTTTGTAAGATTCCCTATAAAGTGAAGGTCTCTTATAGTCGTGCACCCACTTTTATTAATCTTTTAAATATTATATTTAATTGAATTTATTTAAATCCAATTAATGATGTAAGCTATTTTATCTACGTGATATTATTTCATTCATCAAATTTAATATAAACTCAATCTATAAAAAGAAATTTATAGTTAGATACTCACGATTATTTGTTTGAGGACTATCTCGTCCAAAATGCGCTTATCTAAAAAATTGTAAAATTAAAAATCAAAATCACTTTTTAATTGGAATTTTGCAATTTTGTTCAACTGAAAATGAATTTATAGCTTACCGCAAAGTTTTTGACAGTCTCTGTACAAATGAGCAATCCTTGAGAGGCCATATTGTGCAGGGGGAGCGATTACTGGCAGTCGTTTCGTCTGAATTACTCGGTTATAAAAGTCGAACTAGGGGGTCCTGGCTTGGCTCTGAGTAATTCGCGTGGTTGTTGTATAGATGTTTTCTAGCTCTGGGTGAATTTCATCCACGATCCTCTAATTATATAATTCGTAACAATTTGGTACCTGAAAAATTATTTATAACATAAAAATACTTCAATTATCTAACTCGTAACAACTATGTACCTGAAAGATTATTTATAACACAAAAGTACATCAATTTTTATTTTATAACACAAAAGTAACTCGACTTTTATTTTGTAACTAAATAGTAGTTACATATTTGAATGTTAGTCTCCTTAACATAAGTGTGATATAAAATATCCACATCAAATAAATTTTAATAAAAATAAAATAAAATATAATATTCACATCAGATAAATTTCAAATTTACTGACTGTGTATTACAAATAATTTTGTTATTATTAAAATTTATCTGGATATTTCATGTTATACTTCTGTTAAAGAGACTAATGGGTGTTTGAAAGTGCTGTTAAGTATTCCAAAAGCATGTTTTGAATTTTTTTATTTAATTAACTAATTTTTTTAATTTTATGAATTATTTTTTTTAAATATACTTCTGAAAAAAATATCTATCTATCTGTATTTACCAAAAATAGTTTTCAAAACTTAAAAAAGTTAAAAATATAAAAAAATTTTTCCGAAAAATGTTTTTTCCAAACACAATGCTAAATGAATTCTAATAGTTGAAGATATAAGTATTATTTAGTTACAAAATAAAAGTTGAAATACTTTTGTGTTATAAATAAATTTTAAAATACTAATTTGTGTTACAAATAATCTTTCAGATACCAAATTATTACGAATTAAATAATTGAAATAATTTTATGTTATAAATAATCTTTCAGATAACGAATTGTTACGAGATATTTAATTGGAGAATCGTAGATCTTTTCTAGACTTACCGTCATCTCCTACTGTAGTTGGCGTTCTAAAACAAGTTGATTAGGGCCCCCTCCCCTATTGGTTTATCTTTATCAAACACCTCTTTCCACGTTTCTACATCATTCACGAGAGTGACTTTTGTTTACATCCGTTTACAAATAATACCAAATCCAAACTAATTCCCCACCTCTGATTAGTTAAGATACGGCCTTACTATTAATTATGTTTCCATCCGTTTACAAATAATACCGAATCCAAACTAATTCCCCAGCTATGATTAGTTAAGATATGGCCTTACTGTTAATTATGTCTCACCATATTAGAATTTCAGATTTTACAGTCATATTCACTCAAATAGTATCATTAAACTATATAAATGTTTTTTCAAATAAATTCATTTATCTATAAACTAATCCAATCACATGCTAATATAATTGAATACAATATACATTTTTATTTTATAATTGAATTAATCTACTGTGGTTAACTAAACCCATATAAAAATTTCTCTTAATTAGATTTTAAAATTTGATTCATTATGCATTCTACACAATATCTATAAGTTGGTGAAACAGGAGCAAATATGGTTTACCATAACTTCCACTACCGTTAAGTCTGATGATACAAAATTTGGTAGGCAGACAATTTTCCAAATCCTTTACTCATATGTACATTGAAAAAAAAAATAAATAAAACATAAGTTATTACATAAAAAAAAAAAAATCCAAACCTTTTGCTACACCGATTTAATAATTCCTAAATCAATGGACAATAGTTGGCATTATGTATCACCCTCAAATCTCCATCATTCTTGCAACGGTGCAAACTCATTATCGCCGCCGTCGATACCATGCCACTGCTCCATTGGCACACATTCCGCCTCGTGCCTTAATTTCCAATCAAGCGCTTGACATCCCCGCGAGCAATAATTCACCCTGCCACACACCGAACACCGCCGGAATTCGTGTGGCCTCGTCTCAGGCCTCCCACACCCGCTATACGAGCATAGCCGCAAGCCTGGCCCTAGCACCCCACGCCCCGACTCGAACCACTCTCTTAAAAACTGGTTTGCGGGGTGCACCTCCCTCGCCGGCACATGACACCCGAAGTCACTCAGCAGTGGACACCTCATGTTCACACTCGCACACGACGCATATTGAAGAGGCTCTTGCTGGTTTCGACGATGGGGCTGCCACGTGAGCATGGAACGTATTGAAGACGCGAGCTCCCGCACGTTGGCCTGGACTATCAGCTGGCGCCCCACGGCGACGTTTTGTCCAACACCATAACCGTCTTGTAGGCAATGGCCTAGCTCCCGCAGTGCATCTATATGACCCAAGGCGGCGGCCCGAGCACATAGTGCGACTCCGGCTCGGAGATCTTTGTCGTTTTTGGAGCCACCGCTGCCGTTAAACTGCAAAACGGAGACTGAGTAGAGAGCCGGCGAGTGAGATTTGATTGCGGCCTTCGCCATCAAGGATGCTCCGCTCCCTCGGTTAAGTAAACAATAAAATCGGATCTACAGCCGCAGAAAAACCCCGCTTTTATTTATTTGTTTATTCACTAAATATATATATTGACCACAAAATGAAGCAATGAAAAATCTAACCATTCCAAGAGTATAAGAGGCTTCAGTGCTGCCGGCGGAAACGCACTGTTTGAGAAACCGGTGAGCGGAATCTGACCAGTTTTTGGATTTGACTGCAAGTGCTTTAGGTCCGGCTTTGAATAGAACCAGTGGATGAAGAGCTAACCGATTCAGTCTTTTGCATCTGTTTAAATTGAAAGGAAAATGATCAAACTAAATATATTGCAACTGTAAAAACTAGGATGCAGATGCATATATACGGCGACATACGTTAAGAGAATGGTGATGAAATCGGAAGGGCAGGAAGCGGAAGAAATCAGCTTGCAGAGTATGGAAACGACAATATCATCTGGTATTTGATCGAATAAATCGGACAGGACTGGCATTCTGGGCGAAGTTTTGCGCTTTTTTCTTGGAGACATACTGTCCTCTCCTCTCTTCTTGACTGTGCTGATGGAAAAAAAGCAGATGACTTTTGAAGCTGTAAGTTAACTTCTCATATTTCAAAGTTACGGAGAAACGATACTGTCTCCTATCCTGCCTTTTGTTGATTCCTATCCCAAAGGTGAAGTTATATATGCAAACGTATGTTCGGATCGGGACATGTATTGAAATTTTTATTTAATTGATTAATTTTTTATAAATTATTTTTTTAAAATATATTTTTAAAAAATTATATATTTATTTATTTTTGCCAAATATAATTTTTAAAATTAAAAATATAAGAATTTTTTAGAAAATTATTTTTTCCAAATAGGACCAAGGTGAACTCAGTAGTGGATCAAAAAACGTAGAATAAACTAATTAATTATAGATTTACGTTCGAATATATTAGTATTATGTATATTAAATAAATTTATTTTTACATACATATTAATTTATTATAAATATATAAATAAATTTATATGCTCCAATTGATAATTTTATTTATATAAATTAGAAAATATTTAATGTGATAGATACTTTTAATAAATGTTCAAAGAATTTTTAATATTTTTACACGATTGTAAAGAAATAAAGTATTGTTATTGTGCGACCTATAATTCACTTTGACTTTCTAATAAAGAAAAATTTAATTATAATATTGACTATTACAGTAACCTAATAACTGACCACATGGATATGGAAATTGCCGTTGGCATTTTCAGCTGGTTTCGTGTTTTTGACGTAGTGCTTGCTCAACTCAATTAGATCATAAGTTCGTAGGGGCAATGGTCAAAGTGGCCCCAGGCCCAGCCCCTGTGAAACAAGACAAATTAATATCAAATCAACGAAAGAAAACAACTTATCAGAGAATTAGCTATTTAATTCATATGAAATTTTCAATAATTAGTTATTTGATTCATATGAAATTCAATATTATAAATTTCCGATGCATAGTATTGTTTCGGTCTGAAAATAATAATTACTGTAATTTGATTTCTTTATTTAATTTATATTTATGAAATTTGAATTTACATGTATTTACATGTTATTTAAAATTATTATATAGCTCAACGATTAAAACAAAAAGAAGTCATATGTGTATTCGAGCCTTTTAGGCTTTTTGCTGCAGGATTTTGAATAAGCAATCGTTGCACCAGCCTGTGTTTTCTGAATTTTACTCTATGTGGCATTGGCCTTTGCTTAAAAAACAAAACAAATTTAATTCAACCGACCCGAATATTAATGAGTTCGAGCTCAGTTTGTTTAAATATATTATAGACTTGAACTCGGTTCGATTCGAGCTTTTATAAATGAGTTTAAAGTTTGGCTAGTTTCAAAATTATTAAGTTCTCAAGCGGCTTGAGTTTTAATCGTGAAAATTTCGTTTATTATATTTAATAAACTAAATTTGAGTTCGGCTCGTTAACAGATAATGACAAAAGTTCAAACTCGGCTCGTTAACAAATAATGACAACAACTTGAGTTCGAGCTCAAGTTTGATAACAAAATATAATATAAACAAGCTCTAAATGAACATTAAACGAGCTCCAAGCGAACATATTTACGAACTTTTAAATGAACACATTCACGTGCTTATAAACAAGCTTTTAACAAACACGTTCGCAAGCTAATGGACCAAACAATATCAAGCTCGAGCTCGATAAGATTTTCAAGCTCGAATTTGAGCTCGAGTTCAAGCTCAAGTTCGATAACAAAATATAATATAATCGAGTTCTAAACGAACATTAAACGAGTTCTAAATGAACCCTATATGAGCTCTAAACGAACATATTTGCGAGTTTTTAAATGTACACGTTCACGAGCTTATAAACAAGGCTTTAACTAATACGTTCGCAAACTAACTGACCAAATAATATCAAGTTCGAATTTAAGTTTGAGTTTGGCTCGTTAAATTTAAAAAACGATCTCGAACGAATTTTTTTTCAAATCAAAATCTAAATAACTCGCGAACAGCTTGATTCGTTTACACACCTAATAAATACACTCTTAAGTAAGTTTCTTCATTTGGAACTTAACTCTAATTTAGTTTGATATTTTTGTTAGCCCCCCGGAAAACCTGAAAAACGTGCTCATACTTAACAATTTTAAGTATGAATTGGTCTTCCAATTTTATATGAACCATTATTATTATTATTATTTTGTGTGGGACATAATAAAAAATAAATAAATAAAATAATTGCACATCCCATGGCCACTTCTTGAAAAGGTTCAAAGGAGATTTGGAGTTGGTGGAACACAAATCCTTTTCATTACCATAAAAAAAGAGATGAATTAATCCTTTGGGTTTGGTAAGAAATGAGTGCTGTGTTTCTGCCTTCGTGCCGTATGTTTTATGCTCAATTTTCAAACAAATTTCATCACCCTTCAGTGTTTTTTTTTTAATTATTTTAAATATAACTAAAAGCACTCATGGTTCCAAGTTAGAAGAAATCGGCTGGTGAAAAGATCTTTCTCCAAGAAGTAGTTTTTTATAAGTAATAACTTTCACTATAAAAATATTAATATTTTATAAATAAAAAAATACATCAATTTTATGTCAGAAAAAGTGTTTCTCAAGATATAATTATAAAATAAACTGTCATTAGAAGACAAAAAAGGCTGTGGAGATATGTATTCATGTCCAATTCAAATACTGCCAACAAGCTTCTATTATCGTAAGGTGTAGAATTTTTTAGCTAGAATCAATATATTATATTAGTTATATGTAAACTAATTTAGTAATTATTTTATTTATATTGATTAATAAATATATTATATAATTATATATTAATAACTAAGTTAGAATTCCCATATTGCAAAGGGTGCTGTTCATTTTCAAAGTTCATCATCAGCTTCTCAATTATCTTATCCCCAATTGTTAATTACCTAGTAATTATATAGTTAATAAACTAGTAATATAAGAACTAGAATTTAAAGTTTTGAATAGTAATAACAATACTTAGTTGAAATTCAAATTTTTTTTTATGGGATTCGAACTTGAGTATGTTAGAAACAAATTAAACTCATTGTATCACTATAATACTATGTCCTCGATAATAATTAATTGAAATTTAGAATTTCTTTTTGACAGGGAATTATATGTTATTGTTGCGTGTTAATTAATCATCATTAATAACCTTTAGTTCATAGGTTAATTAATTGATTGATTTAAGTACTTAATAATGATTTCAATACTATAAATTAAGATGAATGTCTGCTAGTTTATTACAATATATTTTAATTACAAGATTAATATTATAATTATAAATTGTAAAAGTATCTTCTTCCATCAGTCGTGATGAATGCCATTCCATGTTCACAGTAATTGGTGGATCGTCCTTGTTAACCATTTTCACAAGCAAAGGTTAGATCAAGATTCAAGCATGAGGATTCACTATTTTTTTTATTTTATAACAATGTCAGTGTCAACCTATCCATCGTCACCGTGGACGAAGGGCAAGGGGACTGACAAGGGCCAAATCAGAAATAAAAATCTCACGCTAATCAATTTGTTTTGAAGAAGTTACGAAGAAATATATATAATTCATAATATTTTAAAATCATCTCGTACGGTGAAATTTAATCAAAATTCTTGTAATCAATTTATTCGAAACATTGAAAATACGAAATTTTTGCTTTAATAAATAAGATTTTGGTGCCACTATCTATTTACAATTAGAGTTTAAAATAAATATTAAAAATTCAATTTTTTTTATTTCTCAAATCAAACCATTATAGTTTCGTTCCTGTTCGTCATCTATTCTATAGCTCACTGCAAATGTAATTTAAAGACATGCAATGGTGGATCTACAAATTTTGAATATTGCGGTTTATATATATAATTTTTTAAATTTTATTAAAGTTGGCTTATTAAAAATAATAGATAATATTTTTTGAAATAAAAATAGCGATACTATGTAAATAGCTTTTATATAAAAAAAAAATCCAATGGCATATAAAAATATTTTTGTTATAAAATTTGAACTAATTTGATTTCTGATCAGTAACCCATAATTAGAACAAATCAAATTAATGATTTCTCTAAAAGTAAAAAAAAAAAAGTAAATTTATAAATTTTTGAAAATAAATCTATTAACTGAAAATTTATGCGATATTTGTCTCCATTGACTATCAATTTTAAACAGATACAGTATTTCAATTAAAATTGTATTTAGTTGATTGTCTTAATTAATTATTAAGTACTTTATAAATAAAGATTAAATTGATAATATTTAACGTGGAATGAAAAAAATAGTACTAATGATTTGCTAAATAGTTTGGACTGATATACATAATTATGCTAATCTTCCGTTATGCATATATATATATATATATATATATATATAGAAAAGTTGAATTTCCTTAAATGTGGATCCTGCTCTATATATTTTAGAGGATTTTCCTATGGAGACAAAGGAAAAAATAAATAAAAATGCTTCAAATAATTGTGTAAGGTTTGTAGATAAAGCCTAAAATGGTAATCCAAGTTATTGTTAATAATTAGTATAAAATTTTATAAATCTCTTTTTTTTTTATACTAATTATACTAATTAGTTCTAATGCCGAAGTGTAATAAATAATAATGTGGAATTTGATGGGCTGACAGCAGAAGGTCTAACAAACAAATGTTTTTTAAAAAATTTGATGGATAATTAAATTTAGTTAAAATTTAAAAAACAAATGGTTGTCATTAAAAATTAAAATAAAAATCATTAAAAACAGGCCTGCTGTGGTAAAATTACACCAAATGACTTTTTTTAAAAATTACACCGAACTCAATTACTTAAAAAGCATAGTTTGCAACATGGGCCGCCCGTATATATTTGCTTCTCTTTTAAGAAGTTAAAGCATCGGCCCACGTGGAATTCATAACGGTCACTAGATTCGTGTAATATGTTTGTGGTCTTCATTCTTCAGAATAGGCTGTAAAGGCCAAAGTTCAGCCCACGAAAATAGAGTGCAAACAAAGAGGATTTGTTGTGGAGAAAATTTCATGGTTTATCGAAATTTTTTTATGTTTTTTTTATTTTTATTTATAGTTTTTTATTTTTTTATTTGTAACAAAAATTATTTATTTATACTGACTTTTTTAATTTTTATTTTAGAGAGAGATAGTAGTTGCAGACTGTAATTTTCAAGAAGATTTTGTTTAAAAGTAGCGATGGAAAAGAAATTTATTCGATTTGCTTAGAGATAATAGAGGAAAAAGATTTGTGTGTGGCGTTTCTATTTTGCAGAAAATATTTATCATTATCGTTGCATTTAACTATAACTTCCTAAACATAGACATTGCCCACTGTATCGTCTTCAAATTTTGGATCAATAAAATTTAAGTTATTATATGTATTTGTTTATTAATCATTAATTATCTTTTATCCTTCAAATATATATTTAAGGCATGCTCAATATATACCGGACTTTATAGTTATTATTTACAATTGTTTTGGGTTGAAGGTATCTTTGATTTATACCCAAAGTATGATCAAAGTATACTGAGTTTTATAGATTGTTGTCCAGAGTATTTTATGCTAAAGGTATCCCTAAGATATACTCAAAGTATGTACAAGTATATCGGACTTTATAGCATTTGTCATAACTATTTTAGGCCGAAAGTATCCCCAATATATACCTAATGTATGGCAAATGTATATTGAACTTTATAATTTTTTGTTCACAACTGTTTTAAGCCGAATATATCCCCAATATATATCTAAAGTATACCAGAGATCGAATATATTTTCAATATATACCCAAAGGCATGCCCAATATATACTGGACTTTATAATCTTTGTTCGCAACTGTTTTAGGCCGAATGTATCCTTGAAATATACACAATGTATATAAAAGGTGCATATGTAATTGTAGAAAATATTTTTCGATAAAATTGAAAAAAATATTGAGAGCATGTAAAGTTGTAAATATTTCTTTTTTTTTTTGTATTTATGAAAAATTTCCATTGTTATATTGTGTACCTAAATGTACAGTGCTAGATGCTCTAACGGTTCATTCGCATGTGTAAAAATTAAAAATCACTAATTTTTCTATATATTCATTATTTAATAACTATAAATACATTATTTTAATAATTATAAATTCATTATTTAATAATTATATATACATTATTTTATAAATGTAGATTTATTATTTGTTTTCGTGAATTAATTTAATTTTTTCTTATATGTTTGATTATTTTCTTACTACGTTCAGATTTATTATTTAATAGTGTAGATACATTATTTTATAATTGTATATTTCTTATTTATTTTATAAATTTTTTTCATATTTTCTTGCTTATTAAGTTCATAATTATTATTAAATAATTAAATATACACTATTTTATAGCTGTAGATTCATTATTTGTTTTTATGAATTTCTTTCATTTTTTCATCTATGTTCGATTGTTTACTTAACATATCTAGATTCATTATTTAATAATTGTAGATATATTATTTTAAATTTTGTAGATACACTATATTATAAATATAAATATATTATTTTATAACTATATATGTTTTCATAAATTTTTTTTATATATGTTTGATTATTATTTGAATTTTGCAAATCAAACTTTCACAAATTGTATTTTCAAACGAAATATATTTATTTATCTGTAATTGAACAAAAAATAAATCAAAAAATAGAAACAAAATAAATAAATTTTTTTTGACAAATAATAAAAATATATTTAAATAAGAGCAACAAACAAAATAAATAAAAATTTAATTAAAAGAATGTGGACAAAAAAAAGAAAAAAAATATTAAATTCAAAAAATTATCATTATTAAAATAATATATAATGTATACAATGTCACGTGCCCTAATATAATTTGCAAACGGAAACCCGCTTTTGAAAGCAATCTGCTTTTGCTGCATTCAATTGGGCGAAATCCACAGTGCAAAAAAGTGCAGCGAAGGTAACGAATTTTGAGGTGACAGACAATATCGCAGTGATATTGCTAGTTTTCTCATTGTTAGTTTAGGTTATCGAAGCAGATTATAGCTTGGCTTCGTAGCAGCATCACTAATGGAGGCGGAATTGCAAGATATGCTTCATGATCTTCTATCTCTCAAGAACTCACTGCCTGATTCTTCTCTTCACACTTCAATCGACAAGGTACATACATAAGTACTTTATTTGGCTGTACGGTTAATCTTTGTGAATTGCATGAATGTTTGTTCTGAGTTTTTTTTGTTGATTGAGATCATTGAGCATTGATCGCAATTAAAGGAAAGGATTCTATGAGTTATGGATTTGGTTATCGGGAGGATTCTATGAATTATGGATTTGGTTATCGGGACTAAAAGGTTGTCTATCTTGAGGTGATTTAGCATTCCTGAAACTCAATTTTGTGCGTTTTGCAGCTCCAATCCCGCGTTGAACATCTGACGGGGCTGGCAAAGTATGCACCTGTTCGGCGTTCAAAACTCAAGGTCGTCTTCTGAAATTTATGAATAATCAGTGTCTATTTGAGTTTGAGATTGAAATTTGTGACTGTAATGCTCATGTTACTTATATCGTGACAGGATATGAGTGCCGAGGTCGTGGATAGCAATCCTTATAGCAGGCTTATGGCACTTCAAAGGATGGGAATTGTGGAGAACTATGAGAGGATACGGCATTTCTCCATTGCCATTGTTGTCTGTATTTATCTCCTCTTTCCTTGTTTCTTCTCGTTGCTCTATGTTTAAGTTGACGACTCCAAAACGTTTTTATTTGCATTTTGACAATGTATGGTCATTTGTAGAAAAGAAAACGACTAGCGTTAGATGTTTCAAAAAGCTAATTTATGGATTTTCATAGGAAGAACTGCATAACTTGTTTCAATGATGGCCATGCTAGAAGCATCCGCTTGTATTTTGTTTTTGGGTTAATAAAGAATTTTATTGCCAATGAAACAATAGTCTACAACCAGTATCAACAACAAAAAGCCATCAGTTCCATGCCATCTATAGTTATTAGGACTATATTTTGACCGCTTTGCAGAAACATGCTTTTAACACTTGTAGAAATGTTGCCTAGAATTCTTTGTTTATTTATAACATCTTTCTTAAAAATAGCTCTATTCCTTTCATGCCAAATCCAGTTGATAGCTGCCATCATCGCCACCCTTCTTAGTATAGCAAAAAAACTCTTGCCCACTGCTTTCCTACTAAACCGAGAGATCTCTCGAGTCCAGGTCAGAGGCTTCCTATTAATCACACAATGATGTAAAACTTCTACTCATTAATCCCAAAAAAAAAAAAAAAAAAAAAATCACATTCAGGCACGTAACTCTCCTCAATCTTTTATCATTATCCCATGGATCTTGAAATTCTCTTTTACTTGGTTATTTTTATTTTTTCACAGGGAATCGGTGGTGTTGGCAGTGTTGCAGCTGAGATGCTAACAAGATGTGGCATAGGTCGTCTTTTGTTGTATGATTATGACCAAGTGGAACTGGCCAACATGAATAGACTTTTCTTTCGCCCTGAGCAGGTTCTCTTTGTATTCTTTATTTTTATTTAAATAACACTCCTGAAGTACTGATACAGAATGCATGTAAAATTTTACATTTTCAGACATACCATGAACCCTTTTTCTTAAATGCCTCATTTATTTGGTAGTAGCAAATCTCATGCAGATTTCACATGATATGTGAAACTAGTTTCTTTGTTCTTCATTTTTAAAGTTTTGTGTTCACAGGTTGGCATGACAAAGACTGATGCTGCTGTTCAGACACTCTCAGACATTAATCCAGATGTTGTCCTTGAGGCAAGTGTCATTGGAACTTTTGTGTTTTTATTGTTAACAGTTACAAGCTACAATAGTCTGGGCAGACATGAATTACTTCAACACTAACTTAATCATTCAAAACTCATAAGGGGCTTGGAGGAAAATGGTTAGCCCACTTATTCTCTACGCTTTTGTTGCTCGGGATAAACATCATATTTAATAGTACAGGAAGAAGATTGCCCGTGTACTTCTTGGTTCTGTTTTACTGATTTTTTTTTTTTTTCTAATAGATGGCAGTTTGGCCTCTTACAGATTTCTCTGCTTTAGTTTGGGTATCATTTGTTGACTGTATTATGAATGCTTCTTTGTGCTGATTGGCTCTCTTCTATTCAGAGCTATACATTGAACATCACCACAGTGCAAGGTTTTGAAACCTTTGTCTCAAGTTTAAAAAATAAGTCATTTTGCTCAAGTAAAGAGGGTAGCGGAGTAGATCTTGTTTTGAGCTGTGTGGATAATTATGAAGCAAGGATGGCTGTTAACCAGGTAAAGAAAACTGTTTTGATGGGCAATGATTTCCTTTTCTTGCCAAATGGAAACCTTGATAAAGTTTTGCTAATTTAAAAAATTTGCTTTCTGATGTTATTTTTACCTTCTTTGTTGGATGATCTGATGATCAGTTATGAATTAAATATTTAAGAATTGTAAAATTTTTTTGGTGAGGTTAATACTCTTTTAAAAACTCTAGATTTCTTGATTGATTTTTTCATGGACATGCAGGCTTGTAACGAATTGAATCAAACATGGATGGAGTCTGGTAATAACATCATTATTGCTTGTTTTAGTTTATTGTATGAGAAATTGTATGAGATAACAGTTAATATTTTTAATATTCACAAGTGTGTTGTGTATCAAGGTTTTAGATCTATGTTTCTTTACATGTTCTGGTCTGAGATGTGTACTTGATTAGGAGGGAAAAATGAAAGAAAACAAACAGATGAAAAATTAAATGTTAGCATATTAGTTCCATCCGTAATCCTTTTCTTCTCCAGTGCATAGTTGTTAAAGGCGCGCCCTCAGACTCCAACCTCAACTCCTTGAAAACCCAAAGGCGGGCGTTGTCACAAAGGCGAGGTGCGCCTAGGCACGCTTTTGTGACATTAGTTAAATATTTGTATTTTTTTTTAGTGTCGGAAAATCTAAACCATTGATTATAAATTGTTATAAATTGAAAATAACTTTTAGTATGTCTTACTACATCTAATTATTTCCAAAACATACAATAAAAAAAAGGGTTAGGGTAAAGAAAACATATGTTCCAGCCTTCACAAAGATAATTTGAACAACATAATTTAGAAGTAAGATTAATTGTGCTTTGCTATGATAATTCATAATTGATAAGCGTTAAAACTTATTAAATACATTATTAGTAAACTTAGGATCTTTGTGTGTTTAGTAGGCTTAGGAGCCTTATATTTAGGATATCAAACTTTAATTAAGTTTTCTTTTCTTTGTGTATGTGTTTTTATTTTGTTATTATAACTTATGTGTTTTGAGTTTTAATATTTATAATATTATATTACCTTGCTAGTAGTCTAATAATAAAATTTATAATTTTTTTCAATTATTTTTTATTTTTGCTTTTCATGTCACTCAGGCGTGCACATGCGCCTCCCGCCTAGGCTCCAGAACCCTTAGCGCCTTTAATAACTATGCTCCAGTGGCTTTAATAGTATGCTCAATGGAACAGATTTCTTATGAGGTTCATTTGTAGATGTGTCCGGTTTATGCATGGTAGCTAGATTTATGAGACCTAATTATGCCCTTATTTTAGGGCTCTAATGTTGATTTTGAATTCTTGTGCATGTTAGTTCTCACCTTATCTTTTGATGAATTCAACATGAAAAGGAGAAATTTCTTGGCAGGTGTATCTGAAGATGCTGTATCAGGTCATATACAACTCCTGATTCCTGGAGAAACTGCTTGTTTTGCATGTGCACCTCCTCTGGTATGTTCCTTCACTTTTGGGATTTTGACAATACTAAAGAGTTTTGGTCTAGAATGAGTGACCAAAATGTAGCTTTGAAATTTCTGAAGTTATGCGTTGTCTTTCTATATAATTATCTCTTTTCCTTTATTAATTGTGTCCTATAAGATCAATGTATGGTTGCGAAGTAACAAACTGGGGAAATGGCATTGGGTTTTTCTTAGGTTGTGGCATCTGGTGTAGATGAGCGTACACTCAAACGTGAGGGGGTTTGTGCAGCTTCTTTACCAACCACAATGGTAATTTCTTCAACTGTTCTGTTGTTTTTAGAATTACTTTCACTCTATGTCCTGCCAGAACAGGACTATGGGGTGGCTAATAACTGTCCAATTTTTTTACTACCAGTAGCATGGTTTTACAGTCACTTGAATATGATTTTCTACTGAATTTGCATTCCGTGTTTTATTTTCAATATTCTAATATCTAATGATGTTAATGGAATCTTAGGGAGTTGTTGCAGGGCTTCTAGTACAAAATACATTGAAGCTCTTGTTACAATTTGGACAAGTGTCTCCATACCTGGTAAATTCTATGTTGATGATGTGCTCCAATTCCTACCTAATACTTTCACTTTGATGTTTTATTTCTGATACCTGATTTTGAGGGTTAATTAGTTATGACATGTTGCTTTAGCTGTCAAGTTTTGATTGGTTGCAGGGGTACAATTCCCTTAAAGATTATTTTCCAACCATGGAAATGAAGCCAAATACTCAATGTTCAAATGCAGCTTGTTTGGAGCGTCAGGTATTAAATGCAAGTCTCTTTTGATTCAGTTGATAATGTGTGTGTATTTTTTTGTCTATATAGTTTGAGTGTAAACTGCGTTTATCGTACAGAAAGAATATATGCTTGCGAAGCCCAGTAGGGATGCTGCTGCTAAAGCCAAGATGGAGTCTGAAGCATTAGTAGCTACAGAAGTTTCACTTCATGCCGATAATGAATGGAACATAAGGTAGGATTGGTATGCATGATGCAATTTACCTGCTCTTATTCTTTGTCTGATGTTCTTGTTTGGAAGATTTGGCATTGACTTGTAATTAATTTCTTTTCCTCGGTCTTCCTTCAGTGTTGTTGATGATAGTGAGCTGGAAAGTACTGATGCTAAAAAATCAGGTATTCCTTGAAATTTATATAATATTTTTTACCTTGCTTGCACAAATTAGAACTTTATAATTTAAGTAGTTCACTCTTTACAATGCTGTTAAAGTTAAACACGCAAATATCAGAATTTTGTTTCTGCAAACGTAGCTCATGCAAAAGTTAAATGACATTTATTTCATTATCGAAAATATGTTAAAGCATCTATGCGCTACCAGGCAAGAATAGTCGTATTGCTTGTGAGATGCATTCAAAAGATTTTATGATCGTCTTGACATCTACTAAGCTTGGTTCCTGGATGGGAAGAGCTTTATACCCCAAGAGACTTGAGGACAGAAAAATAAACTGTTTCTGGAGAAACCATATTATCATGTTAGCAATAAGAAAATGAAATAGTAATATCTCTTCCTCTGCTAAATTACTGAACACTTTTATATTTAGTTGCTGTCAACAGGCATACCTCAGTGGCCCTACAGCTATTCATGCGTTCATTAAATCAGAATCTAAAATTTCTTTCACATTTGGTTTTATGTGTCACATCCTTTTTTGCTCTTATATAATCTGTTCCTTCATTTCCCTCCATTCCATTTATTTGTCAATTCTTGCAGATGCTCTTCCAGAAGGTCTGGCCCGTGAGCTCCCATCTGCAGATGAGTTTCAAAAACTCCCAGCTGCTGAAACAATCACAACTCCTGATGACCTCGAAGAACTCAGGAAGCAACTAGATGCCCTTATTGCTGATTAGGGACTGAGTTCAGGTATTACTTTTTCAGCAAAGAGTACAATTAATTTGTTCAGCGGAGTTTGACACCATAATTTATTGCTGTAACTTAGCTTTACCCATAATATAGTGCTTTCTGCAAATTCACTCATTTTTGCCATTTCCTTGGCGATGATAAATATAGTGGGAAAAAAA
>CATIWF010051931.1:0-13407 GCA_949630135.1 Balakata baccata
AAGCTTGGATAGCTTAGCATATGTATTTTCTACATGCAGGTCCAGAGCCATAGAAAGAGGTGACAAGAAGAAGCCAAGGCAATCAAAATGATTAGAATCAAAGTCAGCTCATACATTATGCATTTTACTTTATTCATGCATCTCAGGACATTGGACACTGTTTTAATATAGTTTATGGATTATGAACTTATGGTTTCAAGGTTTCGTAAGATTGTTTTATTTTGGGCATGTTTAGCCTTAGTTAACGCATTTATTGATTTTAGATTATTTTAATAAGCATGAATGTATGATAATTACACATATGACCCATATTATCATGGATAAACAAATGAACAAGATCATGAGATAAAAAAATAATAATAATGCTAAAGGCTAAAAAGGGAACTATAGCTAAAAGTTCAGTATCATATATGTGGTAGCACTCTCGTATAGCGGGCTAGTATGCTATATGGGATTCAGTTGATGTTGGAGGAGGAGAGGGTGGTCCTCTGTATAGAGGTTTGACATTTCATCAGAGAGGTTCGTACAAAGTTTCTGAATCAAGGTACATCTTCCTCTGGTACAACACAACAGCAACAACAAGACCACCAGCAGTAAGACTAGTAACATCAGGACCGCAATTAGTACTTTTTTCTATTTTTTTCTTTAGATGTTCAGATTTCTTGACTTAAATATACTTGAATAATATTTTATATTTATTATGGATTTAGATTTTAGTTTTAATATATTATATTAGATTTCAATTGCAAATTTTAAAAGTTTTATTTGTTATTTAAAATGTGAAAATATTAAATAAAATAAAAAAAATTAATTTGGCCTTAACGACGGATTAGCGACATCTCATTTTGTATGCAATAAATAATTAAGAATAATTCTGCAACAGAATTAGCGATGGACAAAATCGGTCACTGAACTAGCAACATATTTATCTGTCACCATTTATGTTGCTAAATCAAAGATTTGGACGCCTATATTTGTTGAGCAACTTATCCGTCGCTGTATTTTGTGACAAATTAAGCCTCTCGCTATTTTTATTGCGAGGAGCATTTTAGCAAAGGAAGTGGTCTATCGGTAATCTATCACTAAATACAGTTAGCAACAGATTCCCTTGCTATACTGTCATTTTCTTGTAGTGCATAGAATGAGATGGAAATTTGGCCCATTTTTTCTTATATAGCATAATTAACTACTATATTAAAATGGATACTTGAAAATATGTATTGGCAGTGAGAGTGAGAAATTTATTTAATTAAAATTAGTTTTGACTAATTACTATTGAAATTCTCATTCTTTTCTATCTTTATTAACTGATCCCAAAACTTTTTATTCTTTCCAATTTAATTCATCCATAAATTTTCTTTTTCTCCATTATAGCGCCAAACTACTGAATTCCCCTTAATTAATTTTTATCACTTAATATTTCTTCTATCAACTTTATTATATCGCTTCCATTTAATCCTCAATTTAATTCCCAACTAAATATATTTTTATTTATTTATTTATTATTATTATTATTATTTAATTTATTTCAAATATTTCTATCCCTCTCAACATATTCCAAATTTAAATTACTATTGTTATTTTTTAATTTTTTTTGTTCCCAATTTAGATTCCGACTAGTTTGGCATATCTATTATGGTGACGCTGATGTCTTGGAGTCCAAACTAGTAGACGTTACACTTTGGGCCTTGAACATTGGCCACGCTGGGCTGCAACTGTGCCCGGTATTGTGGGAGTTACCATTGTCAGACATATCTCGATTTTGAGATGACATCTTTGCTAGCTTACAGGTTGACAAGAAGTAGCCTATGTTAGAGTTAGATGAGACATGTGAATGTGATGCATGATAAACCCATGCCTGCTCAGGTATAGAACTGCCTAAACTGGAGTTTTGATACCAAAAATGTAACACCCTCCCATATAGGAGACTAACCACTACCATATAGGAGTGTGCTACTCAACTATGACTTAACAAACCTTTAAAACTCTGTCTAAATAAAATGTTTCATATAATAAATAGTTCTGAATTGTCTTGTCATGCAACATAAGAGAACTTATCTGTCATCTTAACTTAAATTCACCATACTATAACTATAACCATGATTAAAAGCTGTTCTATGGCTAAACATGCCCAAAATAAATCCTTATTAAACATTTCAAAACTGAATGGAAATTAAAACCATAAAATCCTTTATTACATATCCGAAACTACCTAAATATGAGTAAAGAATAAATAATAGAAAATAATGCATGATGTAATACCCTCCCATATAGCATACTAGCTCATTATACGAAGGAGTGCTACTGCATACACATTACCATCCTTACTATTATGTTTCTTTTAGTTTTTAACTTTTTATCATATTAATATAATGATAATAATAAGCCTTATCATCATCCATGACAATATAAAACCATAAACCGTATATATGATACATCCCATGCATAATATGACAATTGAACTGTATCATCTGCATTCCAGGGCTAAACACGCCTAACATAAAACATCCATATCAACCAAATCTGAAATACCATTTAAAAACAAAATCCAAAGTTATCCCAAAATGTATGATATGAAAATAAATACATGAATGTGAGCTGACTTTGGATCTGAATGGCTCGGCTTCTTCGTGTCAACTCTATCTACGGCTCCTGACCTGCGTGTAGGAAACCTAAACGTTAAGCTATCCAAGGTTAGTGGTACATATAATAATATAAATTCTAACATGCATATCACTCCAACACATCATAATACCATGTTACAATAAACGTTACATAACCTAGTTCATTTTTTTGTCATTGTGATGTTTCCATGCCACATATCATACAATTCATATATCAATCACTTTATATTAACATGCCTAAAACATTTCATGCCATATCAACAATAGCGTACCTAGTAAGCAGAAGCCATTCCTGTATTCATAAGGACAGTAATACGATTTTCTCTTTTCTGTTTATTCATTTAATTTGCCCATTTACTCTATACTAGACTACTGGATACGGGTTGTGAATAGGGGCACTCTCAGAGCTAAAGCCACCCTACTCACCTAATCATAACTGTCTGTATCTATACCTGAGTCAAGTGCGCTCTTAGAGCTGAAGCCAACTTGACTCATAACTGTATATAGATATTGTTAGCATAAAGGGTCAAGGGTGCTCTCAGAGCTAAAGCCACCTTGCCTGATAAATAACACATGAAAAATCCTATGGTACCATAACCACCCTTAATGGTGCACCATATATCCTATAGTCAGTTCTAGTATAAGTAAGGGCATTTTAGTCATTTCCACTTTATTCCCATCAATAACATCCCATGTTCATAAAATAACATTTCCATTATATTGTATGCCAACATAAACATACATAGTAACATCTTATCATTCACATACCATTTCACATCATAACCTATGCATCATCATATATAAGTCCAATAATCTCATGTCATGCCATTGTACATTCCATAGTATTATTTCACAATATTCAACTAAATTATCACAATTATCTCATGGTAGATAAGGCACATGTATATCTTCAATATTATCATATCCAAAATCATACTTCTGCATATAAACATATCACATATACACATAGGCACGTTACGGTGTGCCGTTGGCCTTGCCCATCACGGGCCTGTATAGGCCTAGGGTCGCGTGAGTCTCAATTGGGAAAGGCCTAACATCAGTAAGGAAAATTTCAAATTCCACATGTTGACCCAAATTCCTTGATGACAAGACATATAACAAATTTCTAGAATATCATATATCATCTAAACATACCATTTGGTCATTCTAAACATGCCATAATCCACTTAATTCTTATATCAACTATTTCACTTGAAAAACATGAATAATTTATCTTATCAATTCACCCCATTCTATCCAAACCATTTGAATCATTATTCATGGCATTTATCATAATATAACATTCAAAAATACCTATTCATTAGCAATCATGTAGCTAGAAAGTGAATACACATGATTATATGTACAAACCTATAACAATGGAGCCGAAAATCATCACTCAAACATCTCTCTCATGTTCTGATGTCCGTTTCCATCTTCTTCCCATTCCCTAGCATCAGACATACGAATCAAAGGTCACAAACCCATCAAAAAGGGTTAAACACAACCTGTTCATATAGGGTTATCAAAATCAAACCCTAATTCATGGAAAACCCCCAAACCACAAAGCAAACCCATGAAATAATATGTTTAAAGGCTTAGAGAGGATGATTACTTACTGACCAGTGGAGAAAATGGAGGAACAAGTCAAAGGAACTCAGCCTCTAATCTGTCCAAAATGTGCAAGTCGTGTTCTTGATGAAAACCCCCAAAAACCACAATTAAATCCTTGATAAACCAACCTAACTGTGTTTTACTTATGTTTAGGTGAAGGAGAATCAATAGAGATGGAAAGAGGAGGCTTTAGAGGGTTTACTAGTCATTAGAAATAGTTAGGGTTCAAATGGAGGCGAAAAAAGGACGTGAAATCACGTATTTATAACGTGTAGTCTAGAGGCGAGTCCCGATTGGGAAAATGTGTGTCCCGAGCGAGAAACCTTTCCCGACCACGAGATGACCTTTCCTGAGCAGGATTCAGTTCTGCCCACCAAAATATAACATAAGCTAGAATTGACCCATTTTATATTCTTACTTTTAATTACCATAGTACTCCTAAAAAATCCACATAAATTCTAGGCCCTAAATTGTAGGTGTTACATAAGAAGTCCGATCCAAGGGTCACAATGAATTGGCTCTGACAAGTCTTCAACATTTCCAAATATCAACCTCCTCTACAGCTCTAAAACCTATGTGCATGAAACCCACACGCTAAGCTACTAAAAGCTTAGTGGTACATATAAGCATAATAATTCTATCACACAAGTTATGACATCATAAGCATATAATATCATACAATATTCATGTGATCATACTAGTGTTCAATTCCATCATTTCTTATATATATCATGGCAAGTGTTTACATCTTCAGCATATAAGCGTACCTGGTAGTGGAAACCATCCTCATTAAATCATAAGCTTTCAATTATCTTAACTAACTATATCGTCATGCATGTTAACCATGATTTGTGGATCAAAATATCTTTTACTTAATTGCCCTATTACTCTATACTCTAACTATTTGGATATGGGTCATGAATAGGAGCGCTCCCTTTAAGCTTGAGCCACCTTATTCATTAACTGAGCTCATAAGAGCTAAGAGTCAAGTGCATTACCTAGAGCTTTAGACAACTTTACAAAGAAATAAATGTGTTAGCAAAAATGATCAAGAGCACTCCCTCGGAGCTTAGTCCACCTTGTCCAAGAAATAATATTGTGAGATAATATCTGTGGTACCAAAAATCCTAAATGGCATTCCATTTATCCTATAAGTAGTCCTATTATAAGTAACTAGGCATTTATAATCATTCCATAACTATTTATCAGTTCTCAAATATATATTCCATTTTCATTCATATAATAGCTTGGTATGATTCACATACCTCCTTTCTTACCATGGATTCCTCCATGCCTTTAACAACTAATTTCCAAGAGTATTACATGTCATTCATTCTTAATCAACATCATAAGAAGTGTATGCATACATGGCATGGCATATGGGAAAATATTAAAAAATACATTTCAGCATGTTACTGTAGTCATAGGCATGATACTTTGTAGTAATGACCGTGACTGTCCCTATGGTGTTGATTCTGGTAATGATCCTGGTGATGAATGTTTCTGTCCCATTATGGAACATGAGTCATGGGTGTGAGTACTATAGTCATGAGCATGACTAAGTTTTCAACTTATAAATCATCTTTAAATAGCACAAATTCATCCCAAAATCACACATAAGGGTTCCATGGTGGTCCAAGTGCCACCCGACCTAGCAACACTCAATATATACTTGCCAAAACATGATTCTCAACAATCAAAGGTCATCCAATTCATTGCATTCTCAAGCTCTTAATAGAGAATTTGTTATTCCATTAGCATATCATACTTAAGGTTCACCATATCTTTAATTACCTTTGCCAGCTCGATGTTTCCCTCTTATGCCATTCATCTTACTTACGTACAAGCTCACAATCACAACTTATAAGCCATCAGTCAATATACCTATCATGCCTTTTAACCATTTAGCTTACCTTAGTGATACTATAGATAGCCAAGTTCATAACTTAACCATTGATCATGATAACTTAACACTTACCATTTCATTTAATTACCATTCCTCATTGTCATAGAGTGATAAAAGTCATATTAAGCATGGTGTATCCAACATATAGCATAGTATAGGAATGTCATTGAATCATCACATAATTCATTCATTTAGTATGTCGAAAAATCAAACACAAGCAATTATATTTTGAATTAAGATGTGTATATGTACAAACCTAAAAATGAAGCTGTAATGACCTTTGTTAGCATTCCCTCATACGTTGGTGGCTTCACCACCATTACCTTCCTCACTTAACACAAAATTAATACCAAATATAACATTAAATCGTGTCTAAGACGAAGTTCAACTTGAAACAATGTAAAACCCCCAAATATGTGAATATAAAACCTTAACTGGAGACCTTCAAATTTGTGTTCTAATCAATTAAACTGTAAGGGATGAACTTTGGAAGGTTAAAGCCCATGAAACTTACATTGGATGAACTAAAAATGAAGTGGAAGAACGGAGGGTTTCAGCCTCCCTTTGCTGCCCACTTGAAAACTCATAACCAAGGCTTAAATCTTTAATTTTCTTACTTAATCTTTGTTCTAGCTTGGGGTTTAATGTTTTTAACTCAAGGAATTGATGGAAAAGGGTGGAGAAATGGTTAGAATGAAGCTCTAGTGTAAAGGGAATGGTGGCTAGGGTTTAGGGCTGTAATTCCTTTCATTTTCCTCTGAAAATTTGCATTTTTATCTATATGTTATAGGAATCACGCTTGTAACACCTTGAGTCATGGCCATGACACTCAACAATGATACTAAAATGCATTTCCAAGATGTTCACAACCAAGAGCACTGGTCACAGCCTTAAACATCATACAAACCATATTTTTCATCACTTTTCACCTAGTTTCTTATCTCAAAACCCTTGGTCACTTACATGACACCCATGAAAACATATTTCATATAATTTCAAGCCCTAACAAGTGGGCGTTACATTTTCTCCTTCTAACATGAGTGGTGAGTCCTCTATTTGCTACTTAGCTACCTTTGAATACCCAACTTGAGTTATTCGAAGGTAGTTGGGTAGCAAATAGAGGATTCACCGTTGTTGTTAGAAGGATAGTATACCCACAGTTCTCAGGAAAGTTTGGCCAAAGTAGAAATGTCTTGAAAAGGATCTTTAAAGACATATTTTTAAGAGTACTGAGTCTTAGTGACGAGTACTAATATCACTTGGACTAGATGTGACATAGTTAATCTAGTAGGAGCTGACACTTAGACCATGCTCTAAATCGAGTATGATATAGTGAGGGTGAATGGATGAATTGCATGGATATTATCTATGGAAAGGTTTGTAATCAGGCCACCGACTTTTCGATCAATTGGGAGTCATGATATATTACTAGATACCGCTGATGACTTGCCTAAGATCAAGTGTTGATTTGAGTGGCCAACATAATTGGAAACCTAATTGGTTACACATATTGAAGGTGTGCAAAGGAATTAAAATGGACCTTTGGATTAAATCCAAAGTTGAGAGAGAAAAACTGGGTCTAAGCTCTATCTAGATTGGGAATGGCAAATTCTCGACTGGGACAAGTGTCGCGATCATCACGAGTGGGAAAGTTCAGCTCCCAATTAGGAAACACTACTGGACTGAAATTAAATAAAGTCTCAATCGAGACATGGGATGTCATGATCAGGAATAGCCCAATTTTTTGGCATATTCCGAGTGGAAAAAGTGGTTCCCAACTAGGACAAGTGTCAAATATAGAAACCTAATCTGATTAGGATTCTTTAAACATGGGTTTTGAACCTTCATCGTTTTTTGACCTAAACGGAGAGTGCCATAAAGAAAATAGAAAGAGTTTGCTCTCCCATTCTCTTAACTGCATCTTCTCTTGCTAGCACAAGAGATTGTGCAAAATCCCTAGCATTCTGGTTTTCCTTTTCACATTCTTCTAGTGGACATATATTAGAGGTAATCCAAGTGAGGATTACTGTGGTATGTGACAATGCAGTAAGATGTTTGAAGGGCGTAAAGCTCTGATATAAAATGTAATCTTCTTCAAACCTTTTTTCAATTGATCAATCATAGCTATATAAGGTGATTTCTGCCTTCGGGTTTATGAAATTTTAATTTATGCTATGTTGCATATCTGATATGTATATTTATGAACCCATAAACATAGTATAATAAGCTCTTTTTGGTCTTAAAGTTAAGGAATGGACTAAAGATATGGAAGAGGAAATGGATTTGATCAAATCTAATCAAGTTTGGGATTTGGTTGATTTACTGTCAGGTCATAAGAGCATGGGAACAAGTGGATTCTAAAAATTAAATGTATAGTGGATTGGATAATAGAAAGATATAAAGCAAGATTAGTAGCCAAGGGCTATATAAAATAAGAGGGAATTGACTATGAAGAGAAATTCTCGCCTGTGGTTAAGTTTGCATCAATTCGCCTTATTTTAGTTATTGTGGCATAAAATGGGTTTAGAATTGTACCAAATGGATATTAGGACTACTTTTTTAAGCTTAAAGGACAAGAGTGCAAAGTTTGCAAACTTAAAAGATCCATTTATGGTCTTAAGCAAACGTCAAGACAATGGATCCTCCAATCTCATTAGGCTATATTAAAGAATGACATTATGATGATGGAGAAAGACCATTGCATGTATATTAATTGTTCAAATAGTGGCTTCATAATTCTTTCCTTGTATATCGATGGCATATTAATAGCTGTAAATGATAAGACGTTGATCATAGTACCAAGAAATGGTTTTCATTGAACTTTGAAATGAAAGACATGGGTTTGGGTAACTATGTGCTTGGTGTTGGGATTCATAGATACATCTCATACATCTAGAGGCAGTAGAAATTTAAAATTTTAATCTTGAACACTAGAATCGCCCTATGTTTATATAACTAGTTAACCCTAACTAAGGTTGAAGATGTTTACCTTAAATTTTAGAGTTTGTTCTTCAATTACACCTTATTAGGTTGTTGCAAACCATAGTAATCCTTTACTGGATTACCTCTAATGGAAGTCCAAATGAAGGCATAATGAAGTAAACGTCATAAGGAATGGGTTGATCACAATCTCTTATACTAGTAAGAGAGAATGATCTTTAAAAGAAGGAGAACGAAACTCTTTTTGTTTATGGAGTTACAGCACCGAGTGCTATCTAAAAAAGGCTATTTATAGTCCCTTAAAAGAATAGGGTTGGAAATCCACGATCTAAGATTCCTAATTAGTTTAGGTTTCTTATCTGATGCCTTTTAGCGATCGCAAAAAGCTCATAATCTCGAGGTTCCCGATTGTGAAATGCTTTTCTCAATCGGGACCTTGTGTTGTTCCTGTCTAGTAACATTTCCCACTTGAGAGTTTGACTTTCTTGCTCATGACATCAACACTCTTAAGAAAGAGCATTCGCAATTGCAAAACATTTTGAGCTCGCGAAAGATTCCATCGCACTCTAGCTTTTGCCTAGACTCAAATTTTCTCTCTCGGTTTTGGATCCAATCCGAAAGCCCATTTCACTTCCTATATGCACCTTTAATGTATGTGATACATTAGGTTCCCAGTTATGTTAGCCACCAACACTTGATCTTGAGCAAGTCATGAGCAGTATCTAGCAACACATCAAGACCCCCAATTGACCAGAAAGTTAGTGGTTTGACTACAAACCTTTCCATAGACTAATATTCATGTAATTCGACCCTTCACCCTCCTATAGCCTACTAACTTTAGAGCATGAACTCTATGTCAGCTCCCATTGGACTGACTATGTCACATCTAGTCCAAGTTACATTAGATCTTGCCCTTAAGACTCATTACTCTTACAGATATATCACTAAAGACTATCATCATGACATTTCCACTCGAACTAGAGATTCCCAACCAATGATCTCGATAATAGGCCATAGGTATAAACTCTTTTCAAGAATGGTGAATCCTTTGTTGGTTACTCAACTACCTTCACATATCTCAAACTGTACCTAATCACCACCCTATGAGCGACATCTCCTAAGGCAACAAGGAATGAAGTCAAAGTATATAATCAGTATCTAAGATAACCTTGAGCACCTTAAGTCTAAGGATACTTGCAACCGTTGCTAGATGAGACTATCACTGATATAGAATATATAACCCATGTAATGGTCTCATAGCAGGTCATCCAATGTTAACTCTAAACATCTCATATCCATAGTTTATGAAATCTACTGATTGATCTAATTAAGAAGTATAACATTTTTAGAGAAGTGCTCTAAAGGCAATCACCTTTAACACTTATTGTAAAAATTTATATAATTAATAAAAGGTATTTTCATTAATTTGAGGTTCATTTAATGTATGAATTGATAGTGATCTTAAATCAATTAATGAATTTAATACATAACATAGCATGAAAGAAATCATGATGAGATCACGATAATGTGATTCCTATTATGTGTAATTATGTTAGTATCTAAATTATTCCCAGTCATAGGTTTAATGAGATGGGACATTATTAGTCTGGATAGATTAGCATATGTTATATTTAGATCAAGTAGTAGATCTCATAATCTGTGAGCATGAGATATTTAGAATTAACACGTGGATGTTGGGTAAGAGTAGTCAAGTACATTAGATGACCTACGATGAGACAATCATATGGATTATCAATTCAAATGTCAATGATAGTCTCATCATAGCAATGGTGCAAGTATCCTTAGACTTGAGGCACTCAAGGATATCTCAGATACTAATTTTATGCTTTGACTCCATTCCTTATTGTCTCACAGAGGTCGCTCATGGGGTGTTGATTGGGTACACCTTGAGATATTCGAAAGTAATTGGGTAGCCAACAAAGGATTCACCACTCTTGATAGAGGGAGTGTATACCTATGGCCACTTATCGGGATCATTACTAGAGAATCTCTAGCTACAGTGGAAATGTCATAAAGATGGTCTTCAATAACATGTCATATAAAGTAACGAGTCTTAAGGACAAGATCTAGCATCACTTGGGCTAGGTGTGATATAGTCAGAATAGTTGGAGCTGACACATTGTCCATGCTTTGAACTGACTGGTTTATAGAATGGTGAGAGAATGAATTGCGCGGATTATTGTATATGGAAAGGTTCATAGTCAAACTACTTACTTTCTAGTCAATTGGGGGTAATGATGTGTTGCTAGGTACCGTTCATGACTTGCTCTTATTAATTGTTAATTTATGTGGCCAACTTAATTAGGAACCTAATGGATCACACGTATTGAAAGTGTGGAGAACAAGTAAAATGGTCTTAGATAGGATCCAAAAGTATGAGACAGAAATTTGGGTTGGACGGTGCATGATTATGGAAAAGTTTTGTGGTTGAAATGGTACCAAAGCTATGAAGGCCCATAATGCACTAGCATGTAGGTGTGCTAGTTCATCATGACCCAGTGATGCCCAATGCATGCTAGCGTTGTGGCCTAGCAGTAGACTAGCTCATCACGACCACAGAATGCTTAGCATGCCTGTGACAGAGGCTAGCTACTGCAGCCTGTCATGACCACGTGATGGCTGGCGCTCCCGCAATAGAGGTTGGTAGCTGTCTTAAGCCCGCGATGCCCAGCATGACCACACAACACTATGACAGCATGCTAGATGCATTTTTAGGGCTATTTGGGCAATTTTTTTTGGTGTTTGACTAGGAATAGGATTCCTGATTAATACCTAACCCTAGTATGATTAAGGGAACATATAAATAGACCTTTAAGGGTCTAAAAGGTAGAGCCTCCATCAAAACTAAAAGAGTTTGATTCTTAAAACACTCTTTCAAGAACACATCACATTGCTAGCACTTAGTGAGTGTTCTAGCTATCACCTTTGAGGTTTTTGTTGTTCTCTCTTCTCGTGGATTTCCATTAAAGGCATATCTAATTGGATTGTTATGGTTTGTAATAACCTGACAAGGAGGAATTGAAGAATCAGGTCAAAGAATATAAAGGTTATCATCTTCAACCCCAGGTAGGTTAATTGGTTTTGATGGCATAAGCCGATTCTTTGGATTCAGGTTTTGAAAATTTACATTTCTGTTGCATTTTTGGTATGTGATACTTCTTCAAAACCCAACAAACATATGCTAGTCTATTCAGATAAACAATATCCAGTCTTGTTGATCCTATGACTAGGAATAGTTTAGATGTAAATATAATTACACATGATAGGAATCTCAATATCATGATCTTATCATGGTTTCCTACATGCTATATTTATATCATAGACTTCATTAATTGATTTAAGCTCTAATCAATTCATAATATAAATGAACAATTAATTGAAAATGCCTTTTATTCATATAAACTGAGTCTGTACAATAAGGGCTAAAGATGATTGCCTTTAGAACACCTCTCTAATATACTCCCACTTGCAATAAAGCCAAACACCTTTGTATTTAATACCATAGGTGAGTACATAAGAATTTTACTTCAATTGAGGAAGTGGCTTTTTGAGTGGATCATCAATATTCTAATTGGTGGGCACTCTCTCTACTTTTACATCACATCTACCTATGATTTCTCTAATCACATAGTAGTGCCTAAGCATATGTTTGGACCTTTAATGAGACCGTGGTTCATTTGCTTGTGTAATGGCTCCATTATTATCACAATATAGATGTATTAGATAAACAATACTAGGACCACTCATAGCACTGTGATGAATTTCTTTATCCAAACTACTTCCTTGGCTACCTCGGAAACTATAATGTTCTTTGCTTCAGTTGTAGAATCAACAATTGTCTCCTATTTGAAACTCTTCCAACTAACTGCTCCACCATTCAGTGTGAATACGTAACCTGATTAGGATTTTGAATCATCCTTGTCAGTTTTGAAGCGAGCATCCGTATACTCGCTTACCTTAATGTCTCCATCTCCATAAACCAAGAAAACATCCTTAGTCCTTCTCAAGTACTCAAGTATATTATTGATAGTCACCTAATGACTCTCAATAGGGTTTGACTTGTATTTGCTTGTGACACTCAGAGTGTTTGATACATTGGGTCTTAAATAGATCATAATGTACATAATTGATCCTATAGTTGAAGCTTATTGTAATGCCTACAAACTGAAGGGTTTTGATCATGTATCACATACATATAACGCAGCGGAAAATAAAAATTTTCAAAACCCGAATCAAAGGATTTTCATGTGCCAATTAAAACTAATTTAATCAAAGAAAATTCAGAATTTATACCTTTATAAT